>VKHH01006452.1:0-19240 GCA_015144975.1 Epipyxis sp. PR26KG
TAATAATAATAATAATAATAACAATAATAATAATAATAATAATAATAATAATAATAATAATAATAATAATAATAAAACAATAATAAAAATAATAATAATAATAATAATAATAATAATTACAATAATATAATAATAATATAATAATATGTATTGAAGGATAATAATAAATGAATATCTTAAAACAATAAACTTAAAAGTTGGGAAATAATCCATTTCAAATCAAACAAAATAAAGAAGGCTTGAAAATAATAATAAGAATTATTATTATTATTATTATTTATTATGCTTTTAAGAATATTTCTTACCAGTTCTCATGCCTACTTCAGATTCAGGTATAGCTAAACTTAATTCAAAAGTTTGTAAAATAACACATACAGTAGTAATGGATTCCATCATTGCGAATTGATCACCAACACATTTCCTAGACCCACCTCCAAAAGGTAAAAATGCATAATCACTAATAACTTCATTAGGATATAATTGTTTACTATTAGGATTATAATTAAAACCAGCCCATGTTGTGTTTTCAGGATTAGGAAACGATTCTAAAAATCGTTCAGGATTATAATGATTGGGATTTTTCCAATAACGAGGAGATCGATGAATATTCCATGTTGATATAAATATATCAGTACCACGTGGGATAAATGTCTCACTATTCGCACTACCTTTAGGAAGTATATCATCTTCTAATGCTCTTCTTATTAATAATGGGGGCTCAGGATACATACGTAATGTTTCAGCTAAACAAAATCTGACTAAAGGTAAGTTCATCATGTCATCAAAAGTTGGACTTCGACCTTGTAAAACATCATCAATTTCTTTTTGTACTTTTGCTAATAATTTTGGTTGACGTGTTAATTCAAAAAATGTCCATGTTAACACAGCTGCTGTTGTTTCATGTCCAGCAACTAACATTGTCATTAAATCATCCCTTAATTGAGTTGATGTGGTGTCTTCTCCTCGCATATCTACTAAAAACCTTAACAAACTTGCATTTTCCATCGATGAATAATCTCTATTTTCTAACTCTTGTACATCTGCTTTGTCTTGTGTTGCCATTGCTTTGACAATCAATTCATTTAGAACTGTATTTAATAAATCCATATTATTTTCAAAATCACGTAATTTTTTAATATAATATTTTGCGAATGGTAATTCCCAATAAGGAATGAAAGAAGTTGATCTGTGTTCTGCTTCTTGTAATGCACGATAAACAGCTTTCACAACAGGTGATTCAGTAGTAACTGAACCGAAATCATAATTGAATACAGCTTTGCCAATAATGTCTAGTGAGACAGAGCAGAATTCAGTTTCCATGTTGAGAGGATCGCCAGTTTTTGCAGCTTTTTCCATTTTAGATATCAACGGTTTGTTACAATCTACAAAAAGATTCATCTACAAACATACATTTAAAAAAATTGTCAATTATGTATGTTAATAGTTATAAGTCTACTGAAGCTTATCAAGGTTATTATAATTGATAGTAGTATTACAAATAATTATAAGATTAGTTATCAATAAATAATAATAATAATAATAATAATAATAATAACTTACTTACCATTGCGTTTAACCATGCTTTATGAAAGCCAGGCACAATAGCTTTTCTACGAATTTTCCAAGTTTCGGGGTCAGCAGGAATCAATCCTTTACCCATCACTGGCTTCAAAATTTCAGCTAATATACCTTTATCATAATTTAAAGGTTTATCTTTCAATATGTGCTTGACCATCATAGGATCAGATATCACAATAAATGATTTCGGTCCAAATGCAAGCTTGAAAATTGGACCGTAAGTTTCATAATAGCCTTGCAATAATAAAAACAATGGTCCACCAGCTAACTGAGCTAAATCACCATCTAGTACACGCGCCAAGAATGTGAAAATACTTCCTCTAAAAGTGTTGATTCCTTGTACAACAGGTGCACCATCCATCGAATCAGCCCATCCTACCATGCTTAGAGCATTATTCAGTAAGATTTTTGCATGATCAGAAAATCCAGGTGGAGGACGTTTTTCTCCTTCTTCTGGTTGCCATAATGTCATTCTAAAAGGTGCAAATGAAGGACCAGTCAACATACGCCTTGCTTTTTCCAACTCCCAATCAAATCCATCCATTCTACCCTCCCAAGGATCATTACCCATGCCATCTTCTGTTATAACATCGGAATATATTTCAGGTGGTAAAATAGGCTCAATTCCTTTTCTATCATAATTGGAGACCTTTGATTCTACTTTACCAGTAGCAGTAAATAAAGCGGGAGAACCTCTAAGCTTAGAAATTCGTTGTGATGGAAAATATTGAAAGGAAAGATATTCATTCGCGGTCACTAGCAATAATATCAATTGAAATCGTAGAAGCATTACTTTATTTATCTACTGCAACGGCTTACGTCACTGTTGCAACAAGTTTATATACAAAAATAACAACAATCTATTGATAAACAGGATTAATTATTCAATTATAATTTTGCAGTACAAATATATATCGCATGATTGATGCATTCACTAGTGATATGTCACAGTTATTATGCAACAAAGATGATGTGTTATATATTTCCATGATGCTTGGATTTTTTGTTGAGATGGTTCAACAAAATATTTATATAGTTCTTCAATCGTATAAAAGATTGCAACAATATTTTAAAATACAAAATTATGCTATAAAATTAATAAAACTAAAGAAGAGTAATTTTAGTTTCAATGATTTCATTAAATTGGTTGATTTTATATTTTTAAAGTTGACATTGATATGGAAAGAAGTTATTTGACGAAACCCCTCCAAAAAGTATAAAATAAGGCAGGGTAAAATCATAGCCTCAAATGTCAAATGTTAAGTAATAATACAGTAAATTACAAGTTTTCGGTACATCTGTTTCTCAAAAATCAAATAAAACTGTATCAAAACTTCTGCTATTATTATAAACCGAGCCGTTTACATTAGGCGGTTTATAAGTTTTCCAACTATTCTTTTAACTTTTAAGGAAAATTACAAAAAAAATCGAGTCTTCAATTAAACAGTTGACTAGAAAACTTCTATAGTATATTAGGTCAAATGGAACGGAGTAGGAAAGAAATCAAATTTATGGTAAAATCCTCGGTACGAAATTACTATTTTGGTTTACTTTTCAACCGTTAACAGTGTAAATGACCTGTAATTTGAAGGCAGAGTCACTTTGGAACGCATATCTTTGCAATGAAGATGGTACTTGTAAGACGCCTAATTTCCCTTACATTTACCCAGGTTCTCATCCAACTCAAGGTAACAAGGTAACTGGTTCCTTTTCCAATTATCAAATTACAATTATATTTAACCATTCCTACTTTATTTTATATTTCCCATGAACTAATTTTATTCATAGGAAATGCTTCAACTCAAGCTGGAGGTAAGAAATTTAATTTTGTTACATTACAATTGTTATCTTATGAGTGTTTTGTTATTTGTTGTTATTTTCAGTGGGGTACTTATTTCATCAACATATGTCATTGGCCGGAAGTGCAAATTAATTATCACCGCACGATTAAGGAACAGAGACACTGGATCCGATCTCACTTTTGAACTTCACGTTGATGCTTAAATATTCAGAATTTACGAAAAGTAATCACCAACACAAGGAAACAAATAAGAGAAACAAAATCGGGAGCAAGTAAGTAGTGAGTATACAGTGTAAATGATACCAAGACGGCTATCCAACAGTTGTTTCAGTCAGTTTTTAGTTTTTTTATTCAAATTCAAATTGTCCTTATGCGTAATTGTCTACCATTTACCCATTTACATTGTTAACCGTCTTTGGACTTCCCTTAATGGGATTGGTTTTATGGTTAAGACCAAAGAAGTTTAGAATAATAGAATTACATTAAAATAGTATATAGTATATATATTTGATTAATATAAATGTTGGAATTATTTTAGAGTATTTTATTTTTTTTGGTAACCCATAAGTAGTTATTTTCATATGAGTTGTATTAATTGAGTTATGTATTTAGTAATATTCATTTGGCGTGGAAGGGCTTGGAAAGGATCAATAGATTGTACAGTTATATTTATTTTCATTAAGATTGTTTTCAATTAAGGGGTTGATTATAAACAAAACTTCTATTATTATATCATATACAGAGGCAGGGGAAAAGAAGTTTTCGTTAAATAGTGTCTTCATTTGATAACTTATCAACCGTATTGGTTTTGTTGATTTTGATGTTATTACCTGTCTAATAGGATAATTGTGGTTCTGGATTAAGTGCTAAAAATGATCAATGGTAATTTTATGGGGTTGGAGGGCAGTTTCCGTTCAGTTGACCGGAGGGCAGTTGACCCCACTCTTATCTCCCAGCTAACATAAATTATGAAAACGGAGCATTTTTATCGGTAAAACGTTACTATGTTTAACAACACATAATCAAATTATCACCCAGCTATCAAGGTCCCTGTAGGATTGAATCAAATATATTTATAAAAACTTTCAAGTAGAAGTTTTTTGCGAACTTTTTGATTTGATGGTATATCGTGTTGATGGAAATAAAACCATAACCGCACATGAATTTATAAGAATTATTGCATTATTATGAATATATTTGTCATTGTTATATAGTGAAAATATATACAGCATTTTGTAAAACATGCTTTTGAATAGTTTATCTGTATAACTATTGTATTTTATTACTTCAGAAGAAAAAAATTATTAGTAGATGATTTCGAATCTAAACTTTTTGCGATCATACACATATTTTAGTTTTAGTGATTCACCCACAAGAATTTTACAACAAAACTGACTTGGAAAATAAACGGATTTTAAATTACATAAAATATATATATTGAGCCATAAACTAAGTTTAAACATTTTATTTCATCAAATTTGATCTGCTCATAATTCTGTAAATTATTTATTTATTTTCAGCTTCAGCTTTATTCGAATCGACTTTCTTTCCTAACCATCCAGCAACAACTGGAGTCAATGCAACTGTTGGAGGAAATCGGATTGGAGAGGCTGCTTTGTGAATTGCATATGCTATACCTGCTGTACCTATGATAAATAATGATAATAATATTTATTATTGTCAGGATTAATTTTCTGAGCTAAAGATTATAGTACCAGCGTTGGAAGCAGCTGATGTTGCTTTGATTCCAACTTTTTCCAATAAACTTGATACATCAATTCCGTTTGACACTAGAACGAAGCAAATAGCATACGAAACAATTGCAAATGAAATACTTGTAATAAGATATGCTGCTCCATATTTTGCTAACAATTCTTGTGGTTTTATTTTTTGTTCATCTTTGGAAAATATTGATTTGAATAAACCTACTTCCAATCCGTATTTCTGGGTAGTTTCTTCTAAATCTTCAGGTTTCTTTGTGGTGTATATTGAAGTCGGAAACGAATTGAAATATGTATTAATTTTGTTTTGTGTCACCGCATTTGCATTATATATGACATAACCTGAAGTCCGACTCACTGAATAAGATGAAACTAGAACTAAAATGCAATTTAAAATAATCACCGAAAACATTATTATTGCTAAGAACTCTTTCAATGTAGAATATCACTGCAAATTACTAAGTTTTTAATGTATTTTTCATCTTCTTGAAGTTTCGAAAGTGGTGGAGGTTTATTAATTAACGTTATACCTGACAAGAACAAGATGACGTCATCATATATACTGAATACAGTGAATATAACATACATATATAAGTCTTTATATATGCATGTACTGTAGGTTAAATTTGGAAGTTTATCACTAGAAAAATGTGGAAAGTTGTTATATATATCAACGTGTTTACTTACTTATATACATCACATGAGCTTCTCACATGAACTTCTTCACAATTATTACAGTATCTCGACATAATAACACACACCAAAAACTATTGATTGAAAGCACGCAAAAAAATGAATTATTTAATTATAAAAAATAAAAGGAAGCAAATCAATCAAATAGCACTGCTTAATTCGGCTTTTTCTGTAGCTTTTTCGATTACAGATGTTTTACTCCTACGTTTAACGTTCATCATTAACCCATTTCTAGTATGAATTGTGGCACCAGTATATATACCAACATCTTCCGGTTTGATTGCTAAAGTAAAATCATATTTGCGAAAGATCATGGCTAATGTAACTGCAGCTTCTAAGCAAGCAAATTGGTCACCAATACATTTTCGTGCACCTCCTCCAAATGGCAAATATGCAAAATCAGCATGTACTTCGTTAGGGTAGAGAGTATTTGTATTTGGCTTGTAACCTTCCCAACCTGGCCAAGATGGATTCGAAAATGGTTTCAAAAATCTCTCCGGATCAAATTCATTTGGATTTTCCCAGAGTTCATTTGAACGATGAATATTATACACAGCGATAAATATATCAGATCCTCGCATAATCTTCGCTTCAAAACCTGCATTTCCTGCAGGTAAAGTATGATCTTCTAATGCTCGCCGAATAAGTAATGGAGGTTCAGGATACATACGTAGTGATTCTGCAATGACTAATCGAATAAATTTCAAATTTGGAACATCATCAAAAGTAGGATCTCGGTCTCCAATCACATCATCAACTTCTTTTTGAAGTTTTGCAACAAGCTCAGGTTTTTGACCAAGTTCAAATAAAGCCCATGTTAACACAGCAGCAGTCGTTTCGTGTCCAGCAATTAACATCGTCATTAAATCATCACGTAACTGGACTGAAGTCGTATTTTCTCCTCGCATATCTACCAAAAACCTTAACAAACTAGGATTTTCCATTATAGTATAATCTCTTTTTTCTAAATCTTCGATATCTTCTGCAGATCTACTTTCTAATGCTTTCGATATCAAATCATTTAGAATATCGTTCAATAATCTAAGGTCTTTATTAAACCTTCTTAACCGAGGGACAAGAATGTTAGCAAGAGGTAAATTCCAATATGGCAAAGGAGTAATTGATCTATGTTCAGCCTATAATAGAAATATGGACATTATTATTATTCGTAACAATGAAATTTAATTTAGTTTATCTATAAAATATGATATAATGCATTGCTACCTCTTTCAAAGCACAATAAACAGCTTGAATAACTGGCGATTCTTTTGTAACAGAACCAAAATCATAATTAAATACAGCTTTTCCAATAATATCTAAAGCAACTGAACAAAATTCAGTTTCCATATTCAAAACTTCATTTGATTGGCTTGCACTTTCTAATTTATCTAATAAAGGTCTATTGCAATCCGTAAAAACTTTCACCATACCATTATACCATGCTTTATGAAACCCTGGAACAAGAGCTTTACGTCTTACACGCCATGTTTCTGGATCGGCAGGTATCAAACCTTTTCCCATAATTGGAGCAAGTATTTCAGCCAATACTCCTTTATCATAAGCCTTTGTGTTATCTCGTAATATATACTTAGCAACCACAGGGTCTGAGACAACAATGAATGACTTGGGACCAAACAATAGCTTGTAAACGGATCCGAACTGTAGTAATGGTTTGATAAATATCATATTAATAAATAAAATGGTTTGATTGCTTTAATAATAAATTAATTACTTTGTTGAAATAGTCTTGAAGACCAAGAAAAAGAGAGCCTTCCAGTAAACCATCGACTTCACCAACAGCTATAGGAGCACCGTCAACAGATGGTTCGCCACCATATTGTTGCAAGATGTTTGCTTTCAAAACATTGGCCCCATCACCAAATGTAGTTGGGGAAGTACCTTGGACCCCTTTTTGCATTACTGGTAGATTCCAAACAGCATCCCAAACCTTTTTTCCAAGCGGATTTCCTTCAAATATTTCCATCTTAATGGAATTTTTTTGTCGATGTAATTTGAAAGATTCGTAGACATTGTTTGATATGAAAGAATTAAATGAAAACGAAACAACCAATTGTATGAAAGAAAAGATAAAGTAAAGCCTAAACATTGTGGGCTATCAATCAAAGAAGCCAACTAACCGCAATGCTATAGAACAATTATGCAATACAAGCGCACGTTTCGTTTCAATAAGCTACTTATAATACGGAATACTAATTACTAATTGTTCTAATTGTATAATAATATACTTTTTCGATTGAGAAATAATCAATTGCTTGGTTGCGTAAAGACCTATCGTTATCCTCGATCGAGTGATCAGTTGAGTCAACTGACAGCAGTAAGAGCTAAATTTGAATACACTTTGTGGTTGTTGAAGAGTTTGGATTGTTGCAGGTTTTCACCAGCAGCAGGGATTTCACAGGGATTTTAGGGTAGAGGTTCTTGCGGTGTTTAAAAAAATTAAATATTATGTTGCTAAGGCGTAGAGCATATATATAACGTTTGTTATGTATATCATATTTATTAGCTTTTGTCTTGCTTGACTTGGTTTGCTGTGTTGTTTCATTCATTCATTCATTTCTCCACAAAAATCTTCATTTTCATTCTATATATTTGTTCCCTTATATTTATCTATTATGGTTCTACGATCACTTCTGATATGTACAACCAGTGCTATTCCACAGCTGATACTATCCTTCGTCGTCCAAAATCTCTTTTTAATTTTGATGATATGACTAAGAGCACAAGAGGTGTTTTTACTTTTTTTTTCTTGTCTGGATTGATTGCTGTGATTTGCTCAGTTTATTTTCATTCATTAATGATCATCACTAAAGAGTATCTTCCCATAGCTAAAAGCAACTTAAATTTTCATAACTTTCTGACTTGAAAACTATTGCCTCATTGCTTCGGAATCAAATTAAGTTCTACTACAGCATATAAATAAACTTGTTTTTATACCAAACTAAAGGTTTTCAAAAATAATATTTTATTTTAAACTTATAAAAATCGATTAAAAAAGAAAATTAATGTATTGAACTATTTGAAACGTCAATTATTTATTCACAAAAAGATTTTTACCGATGAAAAATCCCTTCCCTCCATAATGGATTTCTGGATTCCATCCATTTCAAGTGCACACCACACCATTTGCAGTTGACATTCAAGTGGAATCCAACTTTCGATTGGAGTCCAATGTTTTTTAATTGAATGTTTGATTGTAATTCAATATAAAACCAACTGTAACTGTTAGCATGATGTCAACCAATCCACACCTTCATAACAACAAAGAAAATGAACTTTTATTCACTAAATCTTTAAACTCCACTCGAAACATTGATAAAAACGTGGATTCCAAATGGTTTCCATTTGAAATGCAATGAAATTTAGAAACCCATTATAGGATGGAGGGAGGGATGAATTTATTATTATTATTATTATTATTATTATTATTATTATTATTATTATAACTTTTAATTATCTATTACTATATTCATTTTCCCAAGTAAGATATTTTCGAATAGAATCTGATGATACAGAAGGTTTAGTATTTGCTATCGCTGAATTGAAATCTAACATTAATACCTGATGGTAAAGAAAAAATATTTTTTATAAAAATGAGAATAAAATAGAAAAACAATAAAAATAAAAATTCATACCTTTGGTACATTCAATTCTCCTATACTTCTCATTTCAATGATGTCACTTGGTGTTAACATATTGAGAAGTCTTCGCATAGGCATCATAGAAGCATCTTTACAAATAATATGTATATCAGCTCCACTATATCCTTCTGTATCTCTTGCTAATATAGTACAATCAACATCATTCGAAATTGGTATTCTCTTCAAATATATATTAAATAACTCCAATCTAGCATCATAATCAGGAAGTGGGATAAATATTCTCTTTTCTAATCGCCGTCTCATTGCTTCATCTAAATCCCAAGGACAGTTTGTAGTAGCTAAAACCATGACACTCTAAAATAAAATTAATGAGAAAAATTCAAATTGATAGAATTTTTGTCATTGAATTAATCAATTTAAATTCATATTTGTAAGATAGTATTGAGATGTTATTATAATTTAAACCACTTTGTATTGATTAGATAATATTATCATAATAACCATTAACTACTATTATTGATGAATGAAACAAAATGACAAAAAAGAGGAAGAAATTGTTTATTCCTCAATTAAAAAACAATCAAGTATAATTTCATTAGTATAATAATTGATCACCTTCAAGACAGAATCACGACTTTTTGTTGCTTCTAATCCATCCATTTGGGCAAAGAATTCCGTTTTCAATCTTCGCGATGCTTCATGTTCCCCTTCACCTCTTGTCGATACTAATGCATCAACTTCATCCAGAAATATAATAGAAGGTGAACAAAATCTTGCTGCTTCAAATAAACATTTCACAATTTTCTCACTTTCTCCGCGATATTTTGATATTAAAGATGCAGATGAACAACTAAAAAAAGTTGAATTATTGAATGAACAAACAGCTTTGGCAAGTAAAGTTTTCCCAGTACCAGGCGGTCCAAATAATAATACACCCTATCATAAGAGATCACAGGATAAATATAATATCATATTATACTATAATATTTAATAATATTAATATTTATAATAATATAAAATATTATTAATAAAAGAATAAAAATTATCAGAAAAAATCATACTACCTTCCATGGTTCACGAATTCCAGTAAAAAATTCTGGCATAATTAATGGTAATACAACCGCTTCATTGAGCAACCGCTTTGCATCATTTAATGAAGCTATATCATCAAATGTCACACTCAAATCTCTTTGAATAATATCTCTCATAACCACTTCAATAATAGAAATATCATGTTTATTTTTTAAATGATTTATACAACGTTGGATTGTATCAGATAATAAAGAAAAATCAGGTAAAGATTGTCTTATAGAATTATCATCTTTATCGTCATAATATAAACTTTTTCGACTTATACTTATTGTTGTAGCATCATCCATTGCGACTTGTGGTTGTGCGAGTTGGTCATTATTTATATTACTATTGTTATTAATATTATTGTTTTTGTTATTATTATTATTATTATTATTGTTATTATTATTGTTGTTAGTATTAATATTATTATTAATGTTATTGTTATTATTATTACTTTTACTGTACAGCATATCAGATAAAGATAATGGTTTTCTTTGGTTGGATTTAATAGACAAATTACTGCTTTCATTCATGGAATTTGTTACATTATTATATTCTGGATATACCATTATTGGTTCAGATTCAAATGATTTTCCAAATAATTCGGATGAATGAATTAGAGATTTATAACCATTATTACCAAATGAACTTTTTAATTTCCAACCTTTCATAGCAAATTTAGATCCCTAGAATAAATTATACAAAATATTATTTAATATATAATAAATTCTTTAGTTATTCTATTTAATTTAAAATATTATTAAATTATTATAAATTTCTATGTATTGCTATATTATTATAATCGAAATTGTTATTGCTATTACAATGATTTTGTGATTTTAAATGTATGATAATTAACGAATTATTTACCTTTGTCTTTACTCCGATCAAACCACTCAAATTATCAATATTAATAACTCTTATATTGGTGAAAATAGGTTGTCCTTGAATATCAACTGAAAGTGTACTTTTTCGAACTTGTATTAAAATATTAAAAAAACTATTTGGTTTTATATTTTTATCTTCGATTTGAGATAATATTATTTCAGAATTATCAAATATTCGAGATAATGTCCATGATTGAGTATGATTATCACATGATAATGAAACATAATCAGTGGCAGATTTAAATGCTATTATTACATGAAACATCAAATTTAAATTGGCATTATTATTACTGTTCATGTTTGGATTATTTGTATTACTAGAATTTAGTATAGATTTAGTTTGAAGTTTTGCACTTAGTTCTAAATCATATTCAGGATTACATGATAGACAGGCATTACTTGCTTCCTTAGATCGTGGCTCATATAAGCACATGAAAAGTTGACCCAATGAACTTTCAAAAACGCTGTGTAAACCAAATCTTGATATTGATCCTGTTCCTGTTGGAGTGACTTGAAACCATCCTCCGCCTGAGAACAGCAGTACAATATAACAAGGTGAGTATTATCAACCGAAAATGAAAACTATCCATTAATCATAATACCTATGGAAATCCAGTCTGATCTCAACAAGAACAATGGACTAGAGTTTCCATAATCTTTAACAATACCACTCGATGTATTACTCTTTCGAAAACTGCCTCTTTTTTCAATCAATTGTTCCTCACTGTACTGTTGCGCATTTAGCCGATGAGGAGCGGAGCTGGGGCGACCAAACATTGATCCAACGATAGATTGTGAGGACAAACCAGATGGTGTGATTCCCTCCTTAAGTAAAGTGTTTTTTGTTCTCATAATTTCAATATCTTACTACTACTATCGGTAACAAACTAACGCTGATATTGTATATCTGAAGAATATCTTAATATCTGAATTATGAATTATTATAAATAAAATATTGATATACCAGGTATCCAGGTATGCTTCATCTTCTAATGGTATAATTGGGTTAATAATAATTGGTCGTGAAAAATGAAAAATTATTTGAAAATTCTTAAATCATTAACTATTGACTGTGAAAACTCTAGAAGTATCTACAGATACAGAATACAAGTATTAACATCAGAAGTCAGATAATACTGGAATACATAATGGAATAATTGCAAAATTAAAAACCCAAAATTTTACCTGCTGTTCATTAAAGTAGTTATCATGATATATATCATGGGGGCTCAATAACCATGTTTTAACAACTCAATAATGATGATCAATCAACGATCAAACTTCCAGCAGGATATTTAAAACAAATGCGGTAAATAGAGAAAATGTGCAAGTTGATTCTGTTATGAATACAGTTCCAGAAAAAAAAATCATTCAATTAAGTCGGTCCCGAATTTAATATTTGAATTACAGTAAGAACATGAAAACTCGATAAATTTACTCATCATCCTCTTCGTCCTCCTCTCCTTCTTCCTCTCCTTCACCATCAAAAGCGGCTTTTTTGGCAGCAGAATCAGCTTTTCTTTGTTCGTAAGATTTCTTGGCTTGTTTCTTGAAGGTCTTATCAATATCAGTGAATTTCTCTACAGGATCACGAGTTGGGTCTTCACGGATTGAAGCATGGACCTTTTCATACAATTCTTCAAGATCGTCTGCACTGATGTCAGCTTCAATGTACTTGGCAAAATGCTTTGAGAAGTTTTCCTCATCATCCTCTTCCATTTCACGCATATAGTCAGCAACATGCTCACCCATGATGTGCTGTTTGTGGACAGAAGCATCAAAAGTTTTGGTATCTCTACTGTAACCAGGAAATCGTTTGTTGCTATGAGGAATATCTAATCCACCATCACTTGCTCCTTTCATAGCACCAAACACTTTTGCACCAGTAGTGGTATTTTTAATTCCGACATCTAACAAAGCTCTGAATGGTCTCTTGTCATCATCTACTTCGGTAACATAAAAAGTTTTCCCGTTCACTTCTGTTGAAACAACTTCACCGGTTGGCTCCTCAACACCAGAATAAGTTTCGTCCAATCCAAGTTGTTTGAGTAATCTTCTTGCAAGAAGTAAGCCTGTGCAGTAGGCAGCGGCGTAGTTTTTCAAACCGACTGTCAAGCCATGTTTGGCTAACTCTTTAGAGGAAGCAGCGCATATAACTTTGTCACCTTTTATTTCAGCATAAATAATTTGGCAAATTACATATTTGTTTGTGAAACGAACAACCAATCTGTATTTTGGTGATTGGTATTTGTTCTTATCTTGGGTGATAAGTTTGTGGCGTTGACGATAGTCAGTACGTCCCTCTAAAATTAACGAAGCATTAACAGTAAAATATTGTATTTAATTTCATCCTGATATGATACAGTACCTCTTCGTCTTCTAAATTTGACTTGAAAAGTCTTGAAGTAAGCTTTATTCTTGACAACTTTCACGAATGGCTAAGTTCAAAAACGGACATAATCAGTTCTAAATTGAAAACATGCAATTAATATCGAATACTTACCATTTCAAAAAATTAGATTCGAGACGACTTTTATGATTCCAACTATAATGAAAAGTTAGAATGAATTGAATGAATAAATTTTTGTGGTTGTGGAGAATTAAAGTCTTTAAACGAAACTCATTATATCTTTAATTTGATTAGATTAATTTATATTGAATTATACAAATTCAAATTAATATATATACTTAATTTATATATTATTGAATAATTTTATTATCTCAAATATGGTTAATAAGAGATTTCACGATTTTAAGAACTGAAGAGACTTTTTTATCCCCACCACAAACACTTAACAAGTTACCATCATTCTTACATAACTAATTACTCTTATCTTCACTGAAAATGGTAAGTATTGTGAGTTTTTGTTCAGCTACATTATTTATCTGTGTCGTGTTTCATTTTTAGCCATTCACTCGCTTTGTTGAAATTGGAAGAGTTGTTTTAATCAACTACGGACCAGATGCAGGCAAATTGGCTACCATCATCGATGTTGTTGACGCAAAACGAGTGCGTTAATTCTTTTTTATATTTATTTTGAAGTTTAATTTAATTGATATGTAACAATTGGCCTTTTTAATAGGTTTTAATTGATGGTCCTCAATCTATTACTGGTGTCCATCGTCAAGTCCTTGCCTTGAAACGTCTTTCATTAACCGATGTATTGCTTGAAAAAGTTTATAGAGGTGCAACCCAAAAGAGTCTTAAGAAAGCATGGACGGTATGAATATTATTTTCTTATTTACTGTGCAGAATTATTATATACATAATAAATATTATCCAGAATATGATAAGTAAGAGCAATCTTTTACTTTTATCAATCTAATATACACTGACTGAAAAAATAGTTGCGTCCTATTTATAAACTAAAATTTGTAATCTTGTGTAACAAATATGTTGGTGAAATTGTTGTGAAAATAATCAACCTTTTCTATAATATTTATTTTCTCAGGAACAAAAAGCTTTAGAAAAATGGCAAAGTTCAGCTTGGGCCAAGAAATTAGATTCAAAAAAGAAAAGAGCTAATTTATCTGATTTTGATCGATTTAAGGTTATGGTTGCTAAAAAACAAAAGTCTAAAATTGTTGCTGATAAACTGACCGAATTATCTGCTTAATTTGTGAAATATTTAATGTGGCAATGTCGATAATGGGTAATTTAAATAATGAAAATAAAAGGTATATTCTTTAGTTTCATACACAAACCTCAATGTGAATTATAATAATTCTCATTGACCTCAATGGATCACAAGCTGAATATCATAAAGGTCCATACTTTCTTCGCATATTTGCTGAATTTTATTTCTCGATGCCATTCCGCAGTGTTGAGCCTTAAGAGATTTATAACCGTAAATATATATCTCTTTCAAAGAAGATAAATATTCCTTTCTTATCAATCTCCTTTCTCTAATCAATCCAAAAAAAAATTGAAGGGCATCCAGATTAACAAAAAAACAGTATCTAAATTCAAGAACCGCAATTGATTGGCCATGCAAAGCCATCAACTCCAAAAAGTTAGAAAACAATGTCAAATCATCAGCAACTTCCCACATATCAATATTAAATCTATGGAAAGTAAGTTTTATCAATGATGGAAACTCTTTAAGTATTTTTGTAAGCGAAAGTAGGGAGATATGACTACTGAAAATATAAATTTCATTGATAGTATTATTTGTGGCAAATAAATCTAATGATGACCAATTAACTTCTTCCCAAGATTCAATTGGAGTAAAGCTACTTTGTCGAACATGACAGTGAGCAGCTTGGATTATATCTTCAACAATATCATCACAAAAATGCTCATTAAAAATTAAACATGATACTCCGAATTCCGCAAATAATTTGAAATGAGATGCATTCAAAGTGTTATGCAAGTTAGAGAACGCCATTAATATTTCTATAGAATCGACTGAAAGAGTATTCAGTGCAACTACTAAATCGTCTATTTCATATCGATCCAAATGTAGACCGATTGACTTTAAGCATAAAAGAGATAATTTACCATCAATATTTTCATTTCTATATCTTGCATTTAAAATATCTGTGGTTATCAATTTTTTGTCATTTTCAATTTCTTTGCATAATTCATCATCTTCACTGGAGAAATTTTTTATACGATAATTGATAGTTTCCGTTGGAAATGGATTTCTTCTGTCTGAATGGACTCTGTTCCACAATAAACTCTGTAGATGTGGAAAGATTAACGATTTTCTTGATTTCAAAGCTTTGTTTTCTTGCATCCTTTTGTAGCACTGTTGAGTGTAAGTGGATGTTGATCGTGCTTCTTCAATGTACGATTGTAGACTGCGAATAACCTCCGTTTTCTTCCATTTACCATCACCATCTGAAAGAGTGTGAGACATTCGACCTTTCTTACCCATTTTTATGATTGTTGTTGGAAGAAACAATAATAATAAGTAGACTATTTCTATTATTTCTTTACTACTATTAATTATTTTTGTTTTTTTCCCAACTTTCCGTATGAATGAATGAATGAATGAATGTGGGCGATTCATATTAACGGGAAAAAAACCTCGCCAAAACCTCGGTTTTTGTGTGGGAGGTTTTGAAAACCTAGGTTTGAAACCCATTCCGGAGTTTGAGTTTCAAACTTCAAACCTCGGTTTAACTCGGGGAACCATATTTAGGGGCTATTTTTTAAAATTTCACAATATTTCACAAAAAGTGAGGTTGGTTTTGGCGAGGTTTTGCCGAGGTTTTTTTTCGTTAATATGGGGTGTAAGGCATAAGAGAGAGCTTCCTATTATTTAGAGTTTCTCTCATGTTTAGATCTAAAATGAGTATTCGTTCATTCATTCATTTATGGCTAAAAATACTTCTTGCCAAATCCAAAAATGTAGTTTTTATGGAACTACTCGTATTAGTATACTAATATTGCATCAGAACTACTGCATGAATGGAAATACAGTCATTTACCTGAAAAAGACTCTCTCTTGTCTAGATTTCCAGATTTAGTTTATATGATTTGCTCACGTCAATTCATCTTCATTCATTCATTAATTTCAATACCTTTCAACGATTGATTATGTAAGTAAATACTCTATCCTAATTGGATCTTGGAAAAGCATATCTTGTCGAAATTTAGTTTATATTATTTGCTCAGTCAATTCATCTTTATTTATTCATCGATTTCAAAAACATACCACAACTCATCGATACGGGATATGATATACCAGTATTCAAAAACAAATCATATTTATTATATTATGAAATTAAGAAAAACAAAAAATCATATATATTCCTTTCCATAATTAATAAGTGGATAAGCCAGCAGTTCATTTAACAGTGCAGCGGAGGGGAGAGTCTTGACATTTATCTGCAATTAATCTTCCTTTTAAGAGGTTTTAATCTTGCGTATGATTGAGATGTTTTAAGTCTGAGAAATCTCTAATTTTTATAAAATATTTATATGATCTTCATTAATACATAAAATAGCAATTATTCATTCATTTCAACAAGCAAAATTAGCAACAAGAGACAACGCAAATAACATCAGCACTAAGAATATGATGGACAAATTAAACAAAAAAATTAGATTACCTTTTCAATTATTCTTTATTTAAAATATATTATTCATAACCTTTTAACTGCATTCATCAAAAAGTACAACTATGAACAAGATAGTATTATTAATAAGCACATTAATTCATCCTTAATTATGTGTATCAAATATATTAATCAAAACATTTCCAATCATATTTGTAGTATTTATATCCGTCAATCCAATCATCAAAGAAAACTGTCAATCACACCTCGGTATGTAATAAATATTTTAATGATATGCCATGGGTAGTGATAAAAGAGTGGGGTTTCATACATGAAACTATTGTAAAAAATGGTAGTTTCTGCAACATTCATTTGATATAAAAGCATTCATGCAGCATTAAAAGAATACGCAATACTTAATAAAATGATCAAAACTGCAAACAAAAATGATAATTTTGATCATATTTAATAAACTGTATCAGTAAAATTAATTTATATGATTACATATTTAAATGCGATTAAAACTATTGATCAATATAATTAACATTACAAAAAGGTACACAAATGTGTTTGTTAAAGAACTATATCCATTCGATGCTATACAAGTATGAAAATTTTTATTATAATTTATTTTTAATTTCTTAGTTGATCATCTATCAAGCTTTTGTTTGCTAGATACATTGAGATTCAAATATTATCATTACTCACGCACAATTTATTTAATTATAGTAGTAAAAAAGTTTCAATTTTTTTAATCATATATAATTTCATAACTTACCAATAGAAAATCTCTTTTGCTATATGAAACCAAACCAATTTTTATTTCCTTTTTTGTACACTTTTTAAAAACTGATAAAATATTATGGAGATAATATTGTAAAATTTAAGTTATACCGTATAAACTAATCTCTTACATCTATTCGATTTATGATTGATTGTTCAAGCCACTTCATTTCCTTGATTAAATCCTCAACATCCTCATCATTATCATCATCTTGTTGGATTAAATGACTCTCCTCTTTACCTGAAAAATCATCAGTATTAACATTTTTTTCCACAGTACAATCGTCTCTAACGCCATCAACTTCTTTTACAGCAGCAATCATAGACTCGGTATTTTCATGAGTATCAACAGTATTCGCTTCACAGGGAGCATCTAAGGCGTTAAAATCTTTCTTAGAATACTTGAATACTTTATTTGCTTCCGGAGGAAAATAAAACATATAAAAATTTTCGATTTGATCTCTATACAAACAGTTATGGATTTAATTTAAAGAATGTGTGAAATTACCGTAACGAATTATTATTAATAAAAATTGAATTGATAAAAAAATAAACTGACCGTGGAAATAAAATTTTAGATAGATCTACTTCATAAGCAGTTCTATATGATTCACTTGAAATTGATTTATTGATCTCCGTATATATTGATTTAAGTTTCGCATGAGACTGCTTCATAATGGCAAAATCTCTATGCATTCGATAGCATGACTGAATTTTTATTGCCGCATTATTGTACATAAAATGTCGCTCCATTACAAACCAGTACAAAGCACTATAAGTATACTAGTACGATTTTCGTCCAATAATTGAATAATTGGTTTGGAGAAAATGAACAAAAATCAAATTGTTGATATGTTGATCGTTCTACTGTAAGTTAGATAAATAATATTCAACATGAAATATGAATAAAGCCCCCCTGCCACTGTATATAATTGATGTTTTGTTTATAATGACCCCTTAAATTGAAACCCCCTTAAATTTATACCAATCTATTTATCCTAGCCCCTTCGAGGGCTTTCCAAGCCAATTGAATATTACTATATATATATCTCAATTGATTCAACTCATATGTAAATA
>VKHH01006453.1:0-19233 GCA_015144975.1 Epipyxis sp. PR26KG
ACATGGTTAATATGATGATTAGGATAGATTTAGGAATAATTTTATTATTAGATTGAGCCCATCATAATCAGGTAACAAGTGTCTGTTCTCTCTTCAATACCAAGCAATTTATTTCTGAATCTTTTGAACTTTTCTCCTTGTAAAGGTTTAGTTAAAATATCAGAAATCATTAAGTCAGTTGGTACATAGTTGACAGTCACTTCGTCAGAAGATTTGATTAAGTCCGTTTGCCAGAAATATCTGATGTTGATGTGTCGAGAACGACCCGAAGGAGGGTTTTTTCCTTTCTGGATTGCTGCCATTGTTCCTTGATTATCTTGCTCGATCCTTGCGGGTTGAACTTCATAGCCTGGTGCTCTCAAAAAGTTTTGTGTTCAAATCACTCTACCACCATAATCAGACAGAGACACTACTAGCTCAGCTTCAAAACTTGATTTAGTGGTTAGACTTTGTGCTTTACTTTGCGCGTGAAGACTTCCTCCACCTATATTGGAAATTTTTTTTAATCCAATTTCACTCCAAAATATAGGTTATTACTCTAATTTGGAGTTATTACTCCAAACTTTATATGAGGGATTGAGTAATTACTCCTGAGAGTATTTAATCAATTTTAACCATTTTCACTCTTTTGCTTCAATATTGTAGTATTAGCATAAATTTTAATTAGTCAGCATTCCAACCATGCATTTTATTCCATTTTTATTGTTTACTCTCTTTAAATCACTCTGTAAGGTATTTGTAGAGTAAGTAATCCAAAATTGGAGTAATTAATCAACATGAGAGTGTTTAATCTTTCTCAAACCATTTTAACTCTCCAATGCAAAAACTTTTTTGCAATATATTCTGCCGGAATAATACATATAGTAAAGTGATGAAAAAAAAACATCCATTTACGGTGGGTCCGGAATAATGTGTAGTAAAGAGATGCAAAAAACACGTCACTTTACTATGAATTCCGGGTTTCCAGAATATATGTTTAGTAAAATGATGCCGACCCCAAAATATATATAGTATTATATATATACTATTATTATATATATAGATTTACTGTAGAGCTATTCACTTGCAACAATAATTACATAATATATATTCTTATCATCGACGAGGGAAGAGGAAGAGGGAAGAGGAAGAGGGAAGCCGTGGTGGTCATTTATAGTATCGATAATAACAGCATTATTTAACGATGAGTATGAATGAACTCGATTATTCTTCCATTCTGGCTCATGTGGATGTGCTTGATGGTTGATTGTATTTGTTCGAGTTGAGCTGGTTTAAGCCCATGACGAAGAATCTCTAATCTGGCGAGACGACATGATGGAGATTGGATTGATTCGCATAAAGTATTAATATTATCAGCATAATCATCATAAAATATATAATCGATCACAAGGTATTGTAGGCATTGTAGTTGGGAAGGAAGCGAGAATAGAGTTTTGGTTGATTCAAATCCAGTAAGGATCCATGATGCTTTAAACCTAATTAAGCACTTAGGGAGAGCATTTAGATATGATATAACCAATGATTGGTCGTTTGCATCATTTATATTATATTTCTCAAAATCAAATGATAATTCTGATTTGTTTGATTTGGAAAGACAATCACAGTATTTTCTCACATTGTCAGGGTCCTTACTTCCAATGGAGAAGTTGTTAAGGCCAGCAAAGCCAACCTGAAGGATCGTGTTTAGATTATCATATGAATCATGATTGTCTGGAGGAAGAGCATTGAGATCTGAGCCATTCTTCCCGATAATAGCATTCAAAATATGAACTCTGTCCAACTCAGCAGTTGCTTGGGCCCCTTTCACATCGAATTGAATGGCTTTTCTGATCCTCTCTTCCGGGAACCACACTTGTCTATTGTTACGAATATCCTCAACAGCGATGTTGGAGTCATTCTCACTGATTCCAGCTAATATTATCATATGATCATGTATGTCACGAAGCAGTGGCCCATCAGAGCTGAAGCCAACAGCATTTGCTCGACGAATCAAATCACTATTATTATGCTGAACATGAAGAACTTGGTGATGACTAAACTCTGTGTAAGCTTCGAACTTGTAACTTTCTTTGTCGTGTAGCTTCGCATCAACCAATGAGACAAAAACCTCATACACACACCATATGCGACTGTAAGTCACACAATTCGGATCGATGATACTGACTGTCCCTTCACTCAGAGCCATAGCCTTGCGAAACGATGATTCTGCAGGATCTGTTGCGAGATCACCACTAACATCCCATTGGTTGTTAGCATACGCACACACCCAATATGGCGTATCATCATCCAAGCCATGATCAAATGCATGCTGTCTCAAACAGTGCAGCATTCCCTGCACCGGTTCACCCCACCAATGACTCACAAACCATCTACAATAATAATAGTAAAATCATGCTGTAAATATATTGAATATTATGGATATAAAGGAGAGTACATATATATACATATACTATGTTGGAAAAGATAATAAAAGCAATAGTTTCGAAAGTAAGAGATTCTGAGTTTCTCTCCCGAGAGAAAATGCTTATTTTAACAAACGATGGTAGCTTACCTTGGTTGCTGATCACCATTTGCCACTCTCTCAACAAAACTGCTCTTTATATCTTTAGTCAATCCTTTGATGATGGGCCCGTTAATGTCATACAGATTGGCGTTCTCAGGTGTGATTGTTTCATTAGTTAGATTACGACCATCGTGTTTCTTCCATTTATCTTTCATCATATTGCACCGCTTTCTTATCTCATTCATAACTAATTGCAATTGTCTAATTGTGATTCCCCGGTTCTCCGTCTTGTCAATTTTACAGCCTGAGTGATCAATAGACTCCATGGTGTATGAATAATCAGATAGAATCTTTTGAAAATAATCATAAGAAATTCTATTCGAACCCAAGGATGATGAAGCTGACTCCGAATCCGATTGATTGGCCTGTCTGGTGTTGGCCTGTCTGGTCTGCCATACATGATACACATCGAACAAAAACCAATTCACAGGCAGGTTCAATCGTTTTAATTCTGACTCATAACTTGACTCATCCATATCTAATTGATAGTTATTAGTTCCATAATTGAGATGAGGCATCTGAAATAGAAAAAAAACATAAATAAAACTCATTCATATAATAAAAGATACAAAAACTATCGTTATCATTACTACTTTACCTTTTCACCTCTGTTGTTAATAGCAGCCATGATTCGCTTCTGAATGTGACCAAAGCCATTGCATGATGCCAAGTATAAAGGTGATTTCCCCTCCTACGATAAAATGATCATAGTTACGATGTAGCATAGGATATTATTATCAAAATATTCGATAGCTTACGTTAGTTTGTATGTCAATTTTAGCGTTGTATGATAATAATAATTCGACTACTTCCAAATAGCCTTTACTGACAGCTTTTGTCAATGCTGTATATCCCTCCTGAGAAAAATATGAGTACATGTTACAGTTGGTTGAGAAGTATCACAAAAATTAATGACTTAAAATATCATAAAATGAATGAGTATGTTATTTTAAAATAAAAATCATTACTTTATTTTTCAAAATTATTGAGGGTATTTATTATTTTAAACACATTCTAAAGTTAGGGCGGGGTCGGCATATTTCAATTCACATCACTGTTGAATTAAGAGTGAGTAAGAAACATCGCAATTGCAAATAAATAATAACAAAGAAAGGAACTACTAACATTGTTGGCTGAATTTGTCTCTGCTCCATGATCCAATAACAACTTGACACATTCCTTGCGATCATTTGAAGCAGCTAAAAAGAGTGATTGCTGTAAAAAAATTACAAATATACGACAACATAAATGCATTTCAAAACTGGAAGGAAAAACATGAATTTAATTACCCACGCTTCTAATGATGCACTCGATAAGAGTAACAACTCCATCAAACTCATATGACCAAATTGTGCAGCGAACATTAAAGAAGTGAATCCACCCTATTAAAATAATCGATAGTGCTCAATTAATATTATTTAATATTGCAAAAGCTGAATTTGGGTAAGTTATGTTACTTCTATTATTATTGTTGTCATTATTATGACTCTTATTTCTACCATTATTTTAATATTAACAGAGGATTATATATTTTTTTGAGAATTATTAACTCAAAATGCTTATGTAAAGAACACATTGAAATTAATCAATAATACATCATGCATCATGGATCATGTAACGATGAATTCTTATAAAATGGAGCTTATCTGAGAAAACCGACTGAAGAAACGAAATCATAAAAATAGTAAATATTATTTATAAATATTATTATCATATGATTTAAATAACTCACATCAGTTTTAGCCTCAATGTCAGCTCCTGCTAATAATAGTAATTTTACTACTTCTACATGACCTGCATATGAAGCATGTATCAGAGAAGTCCAACCAGCCTTACAAAAATCATAATCGATAAAAATAAACAGCTACAGTACTTTAACAAAATGCTTATAATAATAGATAGATCCTAAATATGATAAATAAGTTTCATATTGTTATCATTATTTAGCATTCTATACTTCATTATAATCATATCGAATGGCATTAAACATTCTCTTTTTCAATAATGATTATCATCATGATATCATAACACCAATAATGGATATAATAATAACAATAATAAAAATAAGCCATCACAACACATCCACAAACAAAAATTAATATTGCAAACCTTTCAAACCGAAAATACAACATCAACCATTGTTATGAGTGAAAGGAAAGAATTCGTTATTACATGCTATAATTCTCACCAAGATGCAAATTAATGAAAAATAAATTATCTATTAATCGACAAGATGTGATGATGGTTTATTAGAAAATCAAATGAAGATAATATGAAATCCCAAAGAGCCCCCGATATTCGATAACATGCTGAAGATAATAAATATTAGTTATGAATATCATCATATAATATAACTCACATTATCTACAGCTTCAATGTCAGCACTACATGATAATAATAATTTCACAACTTCTACATGACCTGCAGATGAAGCACGAATCAGAGAAACATAGCCATCCTAACATAAACATAAACAACGATTAAAAACTAACAAATAAAATTATGATATATGAATAATCAAATATAGAAATGAAATTCCAAAGAGCGACCAATCTTCAATTACATGATGAAGATAATAAATATCATTAATGAATATTATCATACCACATTATTCTTAGCTTCAATGTCAGCTCCAGCTGATAATAATAATTTCACAACTTCCGTATGACCTTTAAATGAAGCCCCGATCAAAGAAGTCCAGCCATCCTAGCAAATAATAATAATCAAAATAAAATACAACAATAAAAAAAATATGGGACTAGAAAATGAAGATTCGAAATCGCAAAAAGCTACCAAATTCAATAACATACTATAGATGAAAACTTTTATAAATGTGAATATTATCAGATAATATATACAACTCACATTACTCTTAGCCTCAATGTCAACTCTTGCTGATAATAGCGATTTCACAGCTTCTACATGACCTTCAAACGAAGCATATATCAGAGAAGTATAGCCATCCTATCAAATATCATAATCAAAGTAAACAACAGCTGATAAAAAATTGAAAAACAATTGAAATGGATAATCAAATGAAGACACGAAATCCGAAAGAACCCACTATATTAAATAACATGTTTAAGATAATAAATAATAGTATCATATAATATAATATAACTCACTTTATTTTTAGCTACAATATCAGCTCCTGCTGATAATAGAAATTTCACAACTTCTACATGACCTTTAAATGAAGCATGAATAAGAGAAGTCCAGCCATCCTTACAATAGCCATAATTAAAATAAACAACAAAAATCAACAAAACAAATATGATATGGATAATCAAAGGTAGACACCAAACCCGAAGAGCCCCCAAATGTAGATAATAAATATCATTTATGAATAGTATAATATAATATAATTTACATTATCCTTAGCTTTAACATTGGATCCTGATGACAGTAACAATTTCACAACTTCTATATGACCTGAATATGAAGCACGGATCAGAGAAGTCATGCCATCCTAACATAATTTAAAATCAAAATAAAAACAACAGATAACTGTAATAATGACGCTTACTATTATAAAGATTAAAAAAAAAATACAAGATAAAATTAAATATTAATACTTTTAATGATATTATTAATAAGGACCATAACACATATAAATATAATTACAATCACACATCGCGTCTATAAGTACACTTGGAAATTATAACTTTTGGGAAATCTATAAATAATAACTCTTGATTATATAGGAGAATTATTCAATGCATGTAAGTAGCTCCTCGCAAGAAAAAGAGACATCGAAAACAATCGTTATGAGTGAAAAAGTATATGCAAAATATAAATTAATGGAAGGTAAATTATTCATCAATCGATTATATAACGATGTAGCGATGGACAATGGAGCGTATGTGATCTTCATATGAAGGAATGAAATTTCAAAGAGCCTCCAATATTTAATAACATACTAAAGATAAAAAATATTATCATATAATATAACTCACATTATTCTTAGCTTCAATGTCAGCTCCTGCAGATAATAATAAGTTCATAACTTCTGTACGATCTTTATCTGAAGTCCAAATCAGAGAAGTCCAACCAGCCTAACAATAATAATAATCAAAACAAATAAGAGTAATTTAATAATTTACTGAAATAATTATGAGATGGTTAATAAAATAAAAACAAGAAATCCAATATTTAATATAACTAACTGTAGATGATAACGACAAGTGTTTATAAATGTTATCATATGATATAACTCACATAATCCTTTGCTTCAATGTCAGCTCCTGCTGCTAACAACGATTTCACAACTTCTGCATGACCTTCAGATGATGCGCGAATCAGAGAAGTCATGACGTTCTAAAAATAATTGTTATCATAAGTACAACAAGCAACACTATCAACAATTAACAAAAATGAAGAGATGGTTGTTATTGTTACATTTAAAAATATTTCTTAAACTATTTATTACTAAAACTACATTTCTCATGTCATATGAACGAAAAATAAATGAATAAATGATTTTTGTGGATAATAAATATCAAATATGAATGTAACCACAAAATGTAACTCACATTATCTTTAGCTTCAATGTCAGCTCCTGCTGATAATAACAGCTTCACAACTTCAACATGACATGCAGATGAAGCACCATACAAAGAACTCCAGCCAGCCTAACAATAATCATAATAACAGCAATTAATAGCTGATAATAACAAAAAAGAAATAAATATGATAATTATAGATCAAAATTCTCATTTAAAATCTTATATAAACGATAAATAACCTCCGATCCTCAATAATTCAATCAATTAATGTAGATGAAAACTACAATTATTTATGAATAATATTATCATATGATGCGACTCACATTCTCCTTTGCTTCAATGTCAGCTCCTGCTGATAATAACAATTTCACAACTTCAGTATGACTTTCAGATGAAGCTAAAGTTAGAGAAGTCGAGCCATCCTAACAACAATCATAATCAAAATAAAAAATAAGCAATTAACAAAATTATTTATGAGATGGATAACTAAATGAAGACACGATATCACAATATTCAATAACATACAATAGATGAAAACAATTATTGATATATCTTACATTAGTCTTAGCTTCAATGTCAGCTCCTGCAGATAATAATAGTTTCACAACTTCTACATAACCTGCACATGAAGCGCGAATCAGAGAAGTCCAGCCATCCTAACAACAATAATAATAAAAATGTACAACATCAATTAACAACTAATATCCATGATAGTTAATTACTATTATAATTATTGATCAGAATTCTGATTTAAAATCCCATCTAAAAAATAAAAATTACTAATAACATATGAGCCCCATTATTGAATTATAAAAAAAAATTATTTTTAATTATTATCCTCACTCACATTGCTCTTAGCTTCAACGTCTGCTCCTGCCGATAATAGAAACTTCACAACTTCTGCATGGCCTTTAAATGAAGCGCGAATCAGAGAAGTCGCGCCAGTCTAACAATCATAGAAATAAAATAAAAATGAGCAACTAGAAAAAACTATTATGAGATGGATAGTCAAATGAAAACACGAAATTCTCAAGTTCCCCCAATATTCAATAAGTTAATGCACATGAAAACTGTTGTTTATGAATATCATAATTTAATGAACTCACATTGTCTTTAGCTTCACTATTAGCTCCTGTTGATAATAATCGCTTCACAACTTCTGAATGACCTGTAGATGAAGCACGAATCAGACAAGTCCAGCCATCCTAATACAATTATAAATAAATAAATAACAACAATCAAAAATTGACAATAATTAATAGGATTTGGATAATCAAATGAAAAAATAAAATCCCGATGAATCACAAATATTCAATAACTTATTGTAGATAAACAATATTATTTATAAATATTATCATATAATATATATCTTACATTAGTCGTAGCTTCAACGTCAGCACCTGCTGATAATAATAACTTCACAACTTCTACATAACCTGCAGATGAAGCACCATACAACGAACTCCACCCATCCTAACAATAATCATGATAAAATAAACAGCAGCAATTAAAAGCTAATAATAACAACAAAATGATGATTATTGGTCAGAATTCTCAATTAGAATCTTAATTATGGAATAAAATTTTAACAACTTTTGAGCTCTACTACTACTTCACTGCTTACTTTGGATGATAATTTAAATAATCTATTATAAATATTATTATCATGTATTATAACTCACATTATCTTTAGCTTCAATGACAGCTAGTGATGATAATAAAAACGTCACAACTTCTACATGGCCTTTAAATGAAGCCCACATCAGAGAAGTCGCGCCAGTCTAACAATGATCATGATCAAATATAAAACAACAATTAACAAATAAGCAAAATAATTATTAGATGGAAAATCAAATAAAGACAAGAAAGAAACATTAAGAGTCTCCAATATTCAATAACAAACAAAATCTATAATTAATTACTACAATTATCTATGAATTTATATAACTCACATTAGTCTTAGCTTCAATGACAGCTCCTGCAGATAATACCAATTTCACAACTTCTAAATGTCCTAAAGATGAAGCATGTATCAAAGAAGTCCAGCCATCCTAACAATAATAATCATCAAAATAATTAAAATTAAAAAATAATTATGATATGGATAATCATTATTAATAAATGTTATCATTTAATACTATTTTCACATTATTTTTAGCTTCAATATTAGCTGCTGCTTCTAGTAGTAACCTCACAACTTCTACATGACCTGCATATGAAGCGCAATACAAAGAAGTCGAGTCATCCTAATAAAAATCAAAATCAGAATAAGCAGCAACAATCAAATGAGACTGATAATAATGTTTATAATAATATATACATTTAATAAATTAAGCAGCTTGATGATTTAAAGAAAACGCTTTTGCTGGCATTGAAAAATATTGATTAATATTTTTTTTAAATTATCATATAATATATACCTAATCCCAGGAATCCTTATAATAATAATAATAATAATAACCTCTTTCTTTGTATAAATCACACACAAGAATAAATAAATAAATGATTATACATTTTGCAACTTAAAAATGATTAATAATCACTGGATGTTTCTAAGGTATAAAACTATGCCGTTTCTGTTTCCCTTGAATTTTTAATGATTTTTCAGTTTTAATTTTTTTTGAAACATCCAACTCAAAATACCAAACATGTGGAAATGGAAACATAATACGGTAAACATACACTAAAATTTGCAAAATGATATCTCATAAACATATCGTTAATGGGAGCGTAGTAATTGCGATGCTTTGCAAAATTTGAACCCAGAAAATCTCATTCAAATCAACATGATACATGATCCAACTTGAATTATTTTTTACTACAATTTTCAGCTTTATGTTTTATGTTTATTCTTGACGATACACGTCTACAGCCATTACACTCGGAAAATAAAGATTCAAACTTACTTTTAAGAAATAATTACTTTTGAGAATTTTCATCCGATTAAAAAAATCTTCTACCAAATAGAGAGACATCAAAAGCACATCAAATATCATTATGGATGAAAAGCAGATATTTGCTGCTGCTATATTTCTCACAACTTAATGACAAATAAATTACTGATTTATCGA
Organism: Epipyxis sp. PR26KG; assembly: GCA_015144975.1. Lineage (NCBI taxonomy): Eukaryota > Chrysophyceae > Chromulinales > Dinobryaceae > Epipyxis > Epipyxis sp. PR26KG. Next base: position 10,140 of record VKHH01006453.1, read on the forward strand.
CCACATAACGATATAACATGGTTTATTGGATAATGGAGTTTGTGTGAGAAAATAAAGTAACGACGACACGAAATCCAGAAGAGCCACCATTATTCACAACATATCATATAATATAACTCACATCAGTCTTAGCTTCAATGTCAGCTCCTGCTGATAATAGCAATTTCACAACTTCTATATGACCTTCAGATGAAGCCCAAATCAGAGAAGTCCAACCATTCTAACAACGATCATAATCAAAACAAGTAAATATGATAATTATTGATCGGAAGTCTTATTAAAAATCTTGACTGTACAAACAAAATTATTAATAACATCAAGAATACCCATTTACTGTACATGATACTTCAACATTATACCACCTGAATATTATCATATGATATAAATAACTCACATCAGTTTTAGCTTCAATATTAGCTCCTGCTAATAATAGTAATTTCACAACTTCTACATGACCTGCATATGAAGCACAAAGTAAAGAGATCCAGCCATCCTAACATAATACAAAATTAAAATGTGTGCTCACCCACATTATTCAATTACTTACGAATATTGTCATACAATTTAACTCACATCAGTCTTAGCTCCAATTTCAGCTCCTGCTGATAATAACAATTTCACAACTTCTATATGGCCTGCATATGAAGCACCATACAGAGAAGTCGAGCCAGCCTACAAATAAATATAATAATCAAAATCCACGACAACAATTAACTACTCTTAACAAATACTAATAAATTAAATATGACTATTATTGGTCAAGTCTAATTTCAAATCTTAGCTATAGAATAAACAATATTAATAACTTAAGAGCCCCATTATTCATTTACTTACTGTAGATTATAGGGTGTTATTATTATTATCTATGAATATTATTTTTAAAATAACTCACATTAGTTTTAGCTTCAATGTCAGCTCCTGCTGATAATAGCAATTTCACTACCTCTAAATGACCTGCATATGAAGCACGAATCAAAGACGTCCAGCCATCCTAATAATAATCATAATCATCAAAACAACTAACTGTAACAAATAATAAAAATATAAACAATGATTGCTCATTATAATTATTATAACTGATTATTAGAATAGATTATAAAAATGATTATTATTTCAATGATAAATGATTATAGCAAGCGTTTATGATTATATCGTATTGATTGAGTGTTGATTGACATTTATCATTATTATAATAATTTAGCTTACTTCATTTTTAGCTTCCATATTGGTTCTGGATGATAGTAAAGATTGAACAACCTCCACTTGCCCTTGAGATGACGCAGTATACAGGGAAGCGAAACCATTCTAAAAAAGAGAGTAATTCATCATATCGTCGAATATACACAATAAAATTCCACAATATATTGTTGAATACATAAAATATTATCATATCATCATTCGTCGTGTATTCGAGTTCATTTAGAATAATATTTAGTTAGAACAACTCAATCCGTTGCTGGAATAATAATAATAATGATCAACCACAACTAAATGGGTACCACACGATTGAATGTACGACATTGAAATCTATCAAGAAGGTTCTTTGATAAATATCATATTCATGATATTACAAACGTGTATTACATAATAAGAATTTTTCATGCACATCAAGTTATCTCGCGATCTCATCATATATAATGATTAATTGTTAATTGGAGAACAATTATTTTTGTGGACTTACATGAAGTATCTCAGCAGTGTCGATACCTTCAGCTTCAACAACAACTTCACAGCTTCTAAATGATTCGTCCACAATAAAATTTGATTCCGATGGTTTTTTTATGGAATCCATCAAAATAATATTCGAAGTTTCTGGTTGACAAACATCTGGTTTCTTTCCCTTTCCAAAGCAACATAAATACATCTGTATTTTTGATTTTTGAAGTTGATTCTAATATTCTAATATTCTAATATGATACAACGGGAGCAATACTAGAGACTAGAGACAAAGCAGCACTTGCAATGACAAATTGATTTGAAAGGCATGCTCTTACAAACTACAGTTCGACAAAATTTAATTATTTACCCGCCGTAGTAATATTCTTTCATTATTCCCTACATGTGGATATCTGGATACATATCCTGCTAGATATCTTGGATATGCTATGGACCAATTATTTTTACAAAAACACCCCTTTTTATGCATATGACATCCAAACAATCATTTACATTGTAATTTTTTAAAAGGAATAGCTTTCTGTACAGGACAATACAAACAATTTGAGTCTTCTAAATTCCATATAATAAATTCTGGAATTCCGAAACAGAAATATATTAAATATTTATATTTTACCAATACTTCTCATTAATCTACAGTAATCATCACCAAAAGTAACAATTTCAATATTTCCAATCATTTCCGAAAATTCATTCATTCATACATACAATTTTGGTACCAAATCAAAATATGTTAACGTTGAACTACCGACTCTAATTTTTTAAAATCTCTCAAAAAATATTTTTAAAAATAATATTTTTTAAATATTTTGGGATGATTTTCATAAAAAAAAAAATACGTCGATATGTCAACTTATATTAGATTGGATACTTTGTTGGTTATTTGATTGATTAAAATATAAGCACGGTGATTATTAAAATGATGATAGACAAAGAGATATCGTAACAAAGTTTCGTAACAAAGTTAAGTTACCTTATTTGCAATAAAAATATTTACGAATTTAATTAATTACCAAAGATCTGCTTAACTAATATAAACAATATGTATGTGCGAATCATGAATTCCCTGAAAACGTTACGTTAACTTGAGATTATGTATGCATGCAAATAAGGTTAGATTGAATTGTATTATAGTAAGTAATAAAATGTTAGGATGCTTCTTTGAAATTATTGATTCGTTTATTTAATAATTAATAACAAAAAGCATTATAATTATTATTACTATTACTTAACATTCGAATTCCTCCTCTTCGCTATAATAGCTATGCTCGCGACGATTGATTTTATTGTTTCTACAGTTCCCATCATCTTTATTTTCTATTTCATAATTGTCACTGTGATTATCATCGATATCAACATCAGACTCGATTATTTGGATATCAACACTCGTCTCGTCATCAGGTAAAAAATCCTCCGATACAGTGGCACCAACAAGCCAATTAATATTATCATAAGTACATGAAATTCTAAGTAAGCCATCGGAATTAAATCTCTTCACAATCTGATCTTCTTCAATCAAGGTATGGAATATGTTACTATCCCAACCATGAGGATGATTCTGAAGAAATAATTTATTCACTCGATTATTTGCTTTTTCTTTGGAGAAATAAATGGAATCGACGACTCGGAATTGATGATCATTCCCATCAAGAATAGTTTCTCGATACCATACAATATATTTAACTTCATCATCTACATCCTGATCCAAGGGGTTGCTGGAATCCCGGGGGTCGTGATATTTGATTTTATTATTATTATTCATAACAATATTATTATTACTATTCATAATATGATTATTCCCTTTAAATGTAATAGTGCTATCATGCTTATGGTTCAAGGTAAGCATCATCGATGATGATGAAAGAGGAGGAGGATTGCTTCTAGATCTATTATCAATATCATTATTATTATTCACATGATGGCTTGTATTATTATTATTATTATTATTATTATTATTATTATTATTATTATTATTATTATTATAATTATAATTATTACTATTATTATGCATGTGCTTATTTGCATTATTGTTATTAGAGCTGAAGGTCTGATAATTTGGTCGAATTCCACCAATCGTAGGTGAGGTTGATATTAAATTATGGACTTTGCTCTCATTATTATTTGTTTTAGAATCTGTTTTATTGGCATGATTTGTAGCTTTGTTATCAATTGCTTTATTATTATTATTATTCATAATAATCTCTACATTATTCGAGTTATTCGTATTATCATTAGGATGATTATTTTGATTATTATTATTGTTATTATTATTACTATTATTAAGACTTTCGTCGTTTATTTGTTTGTCAACAGGCTTGACAGATCGAGATAAGATATACTCTTCACGATTATGGCTAAAGGCTCGCATATCTTCCGCATATCTGAAACAAACAATATCCATATTATTAATAGTAGTTATTATAATACATCGCAAGTATATGCAAAATGCGAAATAAACTTAACAATGCTTATGATGGTCATATTCAAAATATTAATGAACGACATCAAAATTATATTTTAATAGTATCGCTGTTATGACAAATGATCAGATGATATATTGGAAACGGAGAAAAAAGTAAAAATCCAAAAAAATATTTTAAAAGAGAGTAACTTGTTGCGCCTGTATATTATAATCGATATTATCGCTATTACAATCCAAGTACCAGTACAATAATCAAGATAAATATATTTTTGTAATGTATATCAGTCTAGTATATTGCTAAGATAAGATACACACAATACAATCAGCTATGATATGATGCGATGGATATGCTTTCATCACCTTTCTTTATCCAAGCGAGACATCTCAATGTACGGTGCTTTCTCTTCTTCAGTCAAGGATTTCCAACGAATACTGGCTTCTTTTGTTACTTCACCAAGTGATAATTTCGGATTTTCTTCCCAAATCTGAAATTAACAAAAATAATAATGGAAAAAAAGCACATAACTTACAATAATAGTAGATATATTTGGTACCTTTTTTCTCTCAATCATTGAGAACTTTATGTATGGATTAGAAGCACCTAAACAAACAAAAATATGATATTTAAATTAGATGGTGTTCCAATTGTACGTGTTGTATGGAATTATTTATACAAACGAATAGAAATAGAATAATTTTCATCAATAGAATCTAAATTAATTATTAAGAACAATGATAATAGGAATTAAGTGTGGTTTATTTATTATCATATCAATTAAATAAACCTTTTGGAGCATCTTTGTCTTTCTTTTTACGTCCTGCAGGAGTTTTATTTGTGTTGGAACTATTAGTTTTTTCATCTTCTTTAGATTTTAACCCTTTGATTTCGCTATCATTGTGAGTCAGATATTTCGAAGTATTCATTTTCTTAAGTGGATTCTTTTCTACGATTCGCACCTTAATTATGTCAAAATATTTACACTTTTTAATTATGACCATAATAGAATGTATAATAATGGATGTAAATTATACCTTAGGGCTTTTATTTTCTTTTTCAAAAACTACAATTTCATCGTCTCCATCACTCTGTTCACTTGCGGTATGATCATGTTCATACATACGAAATTTCGATAATTTATTATCATTATTTATTAAATTGTTTCGATCATTATTATTCAATGATTTGTCAATAAGAATTGGAATAATTTCTTTGGCAGTCGAAAGTTTTCTTTGCTTTGCATCATTTGAAATCTTATGTGAATTCGGATCAATTGTATTGGGCAAGCTATTATTACTTTGAATTTGGTTTGTACTGCTAACAACAGCATCTCCATCACGTGTTTTACGCTTAAAAGTTCCAAAATTACACATATAATTATGCCCACAATCGCAATAAAAGTCATTTTGACGAAGTGGTCCCAATTCATGCCCATCATGGCAGATATTGATGCAATTTAAACAAGCGCCTTATTGAGAAATGTATAGATAATTATTTGATATACTATACTTCATATAGCAATACTAAATCTTATTTTTATTGCTTACCTTGTCTCGGATTGATGAAACATGTTTTACATGTTCGATAATATTGAACTAAACAAGTCTCCCCTACAAAAAGAAATACGATAACAACGGTGATAATGTGTGGTTCAAATTCTACTGTAATTTATTTCATAATAACCTGTTATATTAAATGTACATTGGTTAATGGAACTACAAAACATCGAGGATTCGATAATTCGACCAGCACTTATTCGGTATTGATTAGTTGAGTTATTGTATTTGCTCGAACGCTTGAACGCTTGAACAATTATTATTTGATTTAGCGTTTAAAAACTACTGCACTTACCAATAATTAGAAGAAGCTATAATGAATGAGTACATATACAGTAATATATACTGTACAGTACAATTATCGGTACATAATATAATACAAAAATATAAAAATATATGTCTGCTGATTTTTTTGAAAATCAAATGAATGAATGAATGAATGAATTAATAGGAATTAATAATAAATAATTAAATGAGTGAAAAACTATTTTATGAAAGTTAATAATATCTAATAAACAATAGGAAAAACTTAAAAACGTCTCAATCGCTTTTTCTTCATAATTTACGTCCTAAAGAAAAAAAGGGGATTTGGAAGCCATTCGAAGTTACATGCGAAACGAACCATAATATTGAGCAACATGGACCAAACCAGAGAGTTATAGCAACATCAGACAATCAAGTACGGTAACTTATTATACCAGTAACTTGTTGTTGCTGAATTTATACCGGTAACTTCCGTTAACTTATTATATATTTTTTTAAAATATACACTCTAATAAGTAATAACTTAATATTGAACAATTCAATCCTTTATACTATTACGCTTGGAACTTAAAAATGAAAGCTAATTTTTCAATAATTTTATCTTGTATATTTATCGTTGCACATTTCAATCTGAGCATTGGTTTAATGTCTAGATCAAGATTTAATCCATCATCAACAACACCATTATTGTTGAATTTAAATAATAGGAAGTCACCTTCAACTAAATTCGATACAATTGTCATTCCTAAAGATTATAGGTGTGTTAACTGATTATTTTTGTATCATTCCCTTTCAATTATAAGTAATTGTGCTGTTCAAATTTGTAGCGTTGCAATAGGAGCGGTGGCCTTATCTATAGCTTTTGCGGGATTACATCAATATTTTGTTGCTATTCCGATTGGGTTGATAGGTTTGTTTATTGGAAGACAAACCGGCAAAGTTAGGTTTGTATTTGATGACGAAGCATTAGAAGTTCTTGTGGCAAAGGATGGAAGTGATGATAAACTAGTTCAAACTCGTGAAAATTTTGCTGTTGGAGGTCGTAATCGATGGACTTACAAATCAATCACTAATTGGTTTTTTATTCCATCCAATCAAGTTCCTATTTTGATGTATTTTAATGAGAATCAAACTAATAAAGAAGAAGGTAAAGGTCAGCTTCATTTATTTCCAGTCATAATGAAAGGTGATGTTTTGTATGATACAATGACGGAAAGAATAGGTTCCAAGTAAACTTGATTTTAAATAAATATTGCTTCCATAAAAATTGTTGAAAATTTTCTAAAAAGTTAGGTCTTTACTTAATCAAAAGTATGTAATAATAAAACATGCAAATAGTTAAGGTGTAATTGCTATCAATAATGAGTGAGATAATATGATTAAGACTTTCTACAGTAAGTACTATGATAAGATAATATCATTAAGTCCTATTGTTAAATCGCTATGATTGGTTTGATGTTTGGTCCATACGGTAACTCATCAAGAATTATATTTTTTTAGATTTAATTGATTTCATTTTCATACATTGCTACAATTGATAGGACAAATCATCAAATTTTGCATAAAAATTAACTTCTTCCATCCCATAATAACATTCTAGAGACTGCCAACTTTAGTTGGATTCCATCCATTTCAAATTCGACTACAACCGTTATCAACTGGAGTCCAACTGGATTTCACCTTATTTTGATTGTAATTAAATATAAAATAAACTGAAATTATCAACATTGATTAAGTCAATCCATTCCATTTTGTGTCCAACTTGAAATGGATGGAATCCAACGAAAGTTGGCAGTCTTCTAGAATGTTATTATCAGTGTTGTTCGGTTGCGGGAGTAGACTACCACCCTCCTTCACCCCCCGCCACTATGTATCTATGTACGCCTTACAAAGGGGGAGGGAATTTTCAGCTATAAAAATCAATTTTAAGTAAACATAAAAATAAACTGAATAATAACTATTGCAAATTAATTAATCTTTTGGTTTTCAAGGCGGTGATAGCTATACACCCGACCAAAGAGGTGAAGGCGGGATCCGCCCCACCCGCCATCGAACAACACTGGTTATTATGGTTATTATGGGACTGAGAGAGGTACTTTAAATAATAATAAGCATCATACCATCTTCACAGGTTACATAATTCGGATAATAATATTGAAAAAAGAGTGTCCAAACAATTATTATATTTATAATTAAAATAATTATACTCAAAATCATAATTATCGTTATTTGAATTATCGTTATTTGAATTAGCTATGAAAATATTTTTTTCTAAACGTATCTTCAAGAGTCACACTAAGTGTTGAGGAATCGATTTGTTTTAATAATCTTGAAAATGAACTAACTAAATGTATTACTTCATCTAAAATACGCTGTTTACCTATAATAATATAATTATAACAAAATCATAATTTTTGAAAATTAAGAAATCATTTATAAAAGTGTAGTTTATTTCCATTCAATTCATACAAACTCCGATCAATGCTTAATGCTTGATTTTTACACTCAATTATAATATTATAGCTTATTATAGCTGATGTAATTGCATTAAATCATAGCATCTGTATGAAAGGATGAATTGAATGAAATACTGAGAATTATTTTTATTTTTTGAAAAAATATTATAATAAAGTATTAAATTATACAGTACCAAGTACCTGTATTAGTATTTGGCATTATTTCATCAAAATGAGATAAGATTTTACGATTTAATAATGCAAAAATTCTTGAGAAAATGTCTTGAATTTGTTCTAATGGAAGAATAGATTGCAAAACTCGATGCAATGCAACGACATTTCGCTGAATCTCATCGAAATACTCACACGTTTGATTCGTTTGGAATCGATCCCAATCAATTTGCTTTAATTTTAATGCAAAAGAATCCACACAATCTCCAACAATATTCACAAACTATAATAATATGATAATTAATAATTAAATTAAATAATTATTATGATTATCATTATTTTATTTATATTATAAAACAAATCATAATAATCATAAATTAATCAATTATATTTTTCATCATTATTTCACATTTAAACTATTTATTATTATTATTATTATTATTATTATTATTATTATTATTTGTTATTATTATTTGTTATTATTATTATTATTATTATTATTATTATTATTATTATTATTGTTATTATTATTATTATTATTATTATTATT
>VKHH01006454.1:0-19232 GCA_015144975.1 Epipyxis sp. PR26KG
ATAATAATAATAATAATAATAACAATAATAATAATAATAATAATAATAATAATAATAATAACAATAATAATAATAATGTCTCTTACTCCAGCATAATCTCCTAATTGCATCTCTGCTTCACCTCTTCTGCTTTTCACAAAGAAACCAAATGCTCGTTTATATTTCTTTGGTTCTTTCAGAGCACTATTATTACCATTATTATTGACTGTTGAAGATGATAATTTCTGAGAGCTATCATTAAGACCAGTCACACCATCCTGCTCATCATCATCATAATCTTCTTGAACAGAAGAGTTTTTATCATCTCGTTTACGTTTCACAACTTTAGGAGTGCTCGTGCTTGTGTTAACATTTGATTTATTATTAGAAGATTTACCAGTACTAGATGGGTTCTTTACAGTAGCATTAGTAGTCTTTTTCGCACTACTTGTCGCTGCTGCTGTATTAGAATCTTCCATCACAGCAGATATAGATTTATCGTAATTTTCCATACGCAAAAACTTTTCATATTCTGGTTTTACATGCCAAACCTATAGTAATAATTATATAAATAAAACAAAAAATATTATTTTATTATTTTTGAAAAATAATATGATATTTCTATATTTTTTGTTACCTTATATGCATCTTCTGCTCTTTTTTCTTTGACAGCAAGCTTATCAATTGTAATTTCAGCTTGTCTTTTCGAAATGTTTGGATGATTTAAAATCAATGCAGCAACAACTTTAGTTACTCCATCTTGACCAGCTCCAACAAGCAATCTATTTTATAAGAATTATTATAATTTAAATAAAATTATTGTAAAAAATAATATCATAATAATCATATTTCATATACTGTACAATTTTCCTAACGGAAACAAAATTGGATTGATCCCACAAAGATACTTACTTGCATAATTCTGGATAAATTCCTTCAGGTACAACATTAGCAGTCTGACCCGGTCCTTTAGATTGAGTTGGTGCTGATCCATCAGATGGAGGAACTTTCGCTTTTGGACCAGGTTTCGTTTTAGGCGGAGCTTTCACAACATCATTCACATTAGCACCAGTTCCCGTTGATGACTTACCATTAGATTCTGTTGTTGTTGTTGGTAAACCATTGGCAGTTGCTTTTAATTTCGCAAGTTGTGATCTTGCATTAGCTAATCTACGTGATTCATCTGATATTTGTTTTGTGATTTCATTTAGTTTATCTTTTGCATGATCACCAGCTGCTTTAAGTCGAGCAACAGTACCAAATGATTGAGTATCAACTGTTTGTCTTTTTCGTTCAATTTCAATTAATTCTCTTTCTGCAGATTTCATCAATAATTCACATCGCTTACCAAGAGCTTCTGCTGAACATGATTGCAAATAAAAATCAAAACGAAATCTTTCACAGCGACGAACTGAATTACGAATCTGTTCCCAACTTCCATACCTATTATTATTATATAATTAATATGTAAAAAATATTTTATATTATATTACCAGTAAAATAATCCACAAATAATTAGGTGATATAATACTATTACAATATTAACAAATGAAATATATTAATATTAAATAATAAATATTAACAAAAATAATATAATACATAAAATTTTAAATAAATTATAAATAATGTGACTAACCCATGCAGATGTGTTAAACATAATAGATAACGATCTTCCATGGCATTGAATGTGCGTCCAACATTTCCAACATTTTTGAAAGTTAATTCTTCCCATGGATCATCATACATCATAATAAGCTTCGCAGTGGCAGCAGTTAATCGAGTGATTTCTTCTAATCGCTTCTCTCCTTTTTCGATCTGTTTTGTGTATCTATCCCATTCAGCTTGAGGGAAAACAACTGGACCACGATCCCAGAATACTTTCGCATATCGTGTTGTTTCATCAACTGCCTTACCAACATCTTTCGAGATTTTATCAAACTCATTTCTTCCATGCTTTGCTGTTGCACGGATAAAGTTATTAAAATGAACTCTTGTCCATTCCCCAAAAGCTTCACTTAACAAACGTGTTTTTTCTTCATGAAGTTGTGGTGGCAACACAACAAATTTACTAACATTTCCAGCTTGTGGTGCTTCACCTCGTTCAACAATAAGATCAAACAAACGAAGTTCTTCTGCTTGTAATTCATTCAATCGATCTCTGTCAAAAAACTGAAAATCTTCCATTTTATTAAGTCTCAAATGACGAGGTAATTTCTGTTTTTTGTCAGCTTCTTCAGCAGCAGTAGCACGTGCAATAGTTTCAGAGTATGTTGCTATAGCTTTACGATCACGTTTACCAGGATCAATGAATTGAAGAGATGCTAAAGCATTCAATTCTTTTTCTTGTTCACGTAAATTTTTATCAGAATAATCTTTTCCTTCAAATACTTGTGTGCTCATTCCTCCATCAAGTCGGAAATCATACATATCACCTTTTTGTGCAATTTGAAGTTTTTCATTCATTTCCTCAGTACGCTTTCTCCCTTCTTCTAAGATAAGATCTATATCAGCATCAGTAATTGTACTTTCTTTCGAACGAAATACTTTGTCAGCTCCAAATCGTAAAGTTTCTAACAAATCCTGTTTGGTAAGTTTCTTTTCTTTATCTTGTAATCTACCTTGTTGAACAACCATTGCATCAAGTTTTAGTTTCTGTTGAGCTCTTTCTACAACTTTGACTTCAACTGTTTCATCTGTAACCAAACGAAAGACTTGTACAGGCTTTTTCTGACCGATTCGATGTGCACGATCTTGAGCTTGCAAATCAGCTTGAGGGTTCCTAATAATTATTATTGCAATCATTAGAAGATTCGATACTAGAGATAAAAAATTAAAATAATTAATATTACCAATCTGAGTCATATAAAATGACAGTATCAGCTGTTTGAAGATTGATTCCTAATCCACCTGCACGAGTTGATAGAATGAATATAAATTTGTCAGAATCAGGACGATTGAAATCAGCGATGCGATCTTCACGATCCTAATTATAAATATTTATAAAAAATTATTTTTAAAATAAAATAATATCATAACAAAAACCATTTCATTTCCTAACCTCATATGATGTGTTTCCATCAATTCGACAATAAAAATATCCTTTGGAAATGAGATAATCTTCAAGAATATCAAGCATTCTAGTCATTTGTGAAAATATCAAAACACGGTGACCTCTTTGCTTCATTTTCATTAAAAGCTTATCTAAAAGAACCATTTTCCCACAATTCATATACAAGTGATCTCCCATAGGATCAAGGGTACGATCTTCAACGCCAGGGAACAGGTAAGGATGGTTACAGCACTTTCTAAGCTGCATCACAATGTTAAGAATGGCAGTTCTAGAACCATTTCCTGAAGTATTCCCTGCTCCATTGATCGCATCGATATCACGAAGTAGAACTTGACGATAAACATTTTTTTGTACTGCTGACATACCAGTGAACAAAATTGTTTCACTTTTCGGTGGTAATGATTTCTCCACTTCAACCTTAAGTCTTCTTAACATAAAAGGACGAAGTAGTTTATGAAGTTGACTAATAATTCGCTCTTTTGCGGCAGAGTCTTCAACGTCTAAGTTAAACCAATCATCGAATTGTTCGGAAGAAGCGAAAACATCTGGAAGCAAGAAGTTTAATAATGCCCATAACTCGTGTAGATTATTTTGCAAAGGTGTACCCGTAAGAAGTAAACGATATTCAGTTTGAAGCAAACGAACTGTTTGTGAGAATTGTGATGCTTCATTCTTTAAACGATGTGCTTCATCAATGATCAAGTAACGCCAAGCAATCTTAGTTAATACACTTTTTTCCAAGTTGACGACTTCATATGTGGTTACCACAACATCCCATGGTCGTAAACTATGATCTTTACCTAGAATATATAAATTTATATTATTATTATTATTATTATCTATTTATTAACAATTTTACGAGAAATTATCTGTATCTCGCTTAGAATTCAATAAAAATAATCAAGAGTCAATTAGATTGTTAACATAATAATAGAAATTATTACCTGGTTTTAGTTGTTCAGCAATTTCTGCTCTTTCTTCTTTTGAACCATGAAAACGAAGAGGTCTCAAAGAAGGGCACCATTTCTTCAATTCATTAATCCAATTGGATAAAGTTGATTTTGGAACCATAATGAGATGTGGACCACTAATATCACGAAACTCTTTCATAAAAGCTAATATTGATATGCTTTGCAAAGTTTTACCTGAAAAACATACAAAAATATTATTATTATTTTTGTAATTACACGAATAATGTGAGACAATTATAATTACCAAGTCCCATTTCATCAGCTAGAATACCATTAATTCCATTTTCCTGGAGCTTGATCATCCAATTCAATCCATCTAATTGATAATTTCTAAAAATGAGCAGAAATAAAAGATAAAAAGTGAATCGAATCAATAAAGAAGAGAAGGAAAGGGTTTATTGTATCACCTCATTGCTCCTCCACTGATAATACTTGGTTGCTTCAACAAAAAGAATGATTCCTTTTTATTAGCAACACTACTGCTCGTATTTCCTTCTTCTTCCTCATCCTCAACTTCTTTAGCCATAGCTTTTTCATCATCATCGAGTTCATCTTGATTACTAACAGCTGGTCTTCCTGAACTACCGGATGGTCTACCTCTTCCTTTCCCTTTCACAGGTGCAGAACTTTCTGAAGGATTTGATGTGTTCATACCTTTCACTGCTCCAAAGTGTGAAAAAATATCACTTTGAGCTAATAGAAATTTCAACCTAATAATTATTATCAGAAAATACATTGAATACAGTCGTTTTAAAATCGTTCCAATCGATCTAAAATAATGGTTAACCTACCTTGCTTCTGCTTGTTCAGCTTTAGTTGCTTTCAAATCAGCTTGCTGTTCTTTCAAAGCTTTTTCTTCAGCCTTTTTTACCTAACGATTATAAAAAAAGAGTTTAATTAATAAAAATAATAATACCAATAATAAAACGTTTTATATTAAACGTACCATTTTATTTTTCTCCATAATCTCCAATTCTCTCTCAGAATACTCCCGCTTACGTCTTGGAGCTTCAGATTTTTGTGTGGAGTATTCGGTATAAGCCAACTAAGTTAATAATGATAATATTAATAAATATAACTATTTTTAAAGTAATTTATATAAAACAGATTAAACTTACAGTGCTTCCACGCATTCGTGTATCTGTTTCGACATATTCATGCGCTTTGCGTCGTTCTTCTTGCTGCTTCAAAAATTCCTCATCGCGAATCTTAAAATCAAATTGAAAGTTTGATGTTCTTATCACTATTTTTTTTAAAGTAATGTTTATGCACAATTACTTACCGCACATTCTTTGTTGTAACGATTACGATCTTCTTTGGCTAAGTTTTCATAATATGCTTTTTCATTTTGTGGCAAATTTTTCCACTATAAAATGCATTTGATATCGCTTTTAGTAATGTATCAAGTACGTTACAAATTACAATAATTGAGAAAGTCACAGCATATATGTTTACTTCTAAAAGTTTTACAATTTGAAATTACACAGCAAGAGATTCATCAACTTACTCTCGTTGCAACTATACTAACGATTGCTCCTAAAGCAGTTTCTTTGCCTTCGCGAAGCAATTCTTCCTTAACTTTCGAACTGTACTCCTTGGAGTACTGATGGTAAGCCGACCTAATATGCATTTAATAAAATGAGGCAATATGGTAATAACTTTACGATGTCGTAACGTTGATCAGTAATTTGTTACATTGGTTTTGCTATTCCTTCTTCATTTGTTTGATTTGCGTTATCATCTTCTTCATATTGCTCCTCCATATAATCTTCATCGTCAGATGCAGACATTATATTATTTGCTCAAGACTTTGAACAAAAATAAGAAAAAGATATATAACAATTAATTTGAGATAAAACAAAACATATTTACATATTTAAAGTTTAGTTTTAATATAATCGTTTGCTTAAATTTACTTTTCACAAGATAAATTTCATGACGCCTTTTTTATCGTATCTACAGATCAACAGTAACTTAATTACCACATTACCACATTAAATTTAGATTCTGAATCAATTATTTTTAAGGACAAATTGGTCATAAAGAAATGAAAAAGAATAGAATCAAATAAAATCATGTAATTGGAAGTATAGCACTATTGATGTTGTTAAATACAAAATCCATAAGCTGGTAATTACACACATTTAAATGGGCAATTTAATAAATATCGACATAAACCATAACTGCATCTGTAATGATTACCTTTAATTAAAGCGCCTGTAATTAAGGAATGATCTAGTTTAGGTTATAGGAAAAAGCGTGACGTGATGATGAAGGGAGACAATGGAAATGGAATAAAATCCCCAACACAAAACATCATCACAAAATCAAAAAAATGTGAGATAAAGTTTACACAACCCCTCTTTACTTCAAAATTTAAAAACACTGAAATTAAAAATGAGTATTCGAGTATCGATTAGACTATACAGAGAGATATTGCATATCGATAAGGGTCTATCACTTTTCAAATCTATTTAATTATATCGAGTTTGACAATTCATTAAATAAAAAACTAAAGTTTGGTTTTGCGTTTTGTTGCTTTTATATGACCAACAAATAACTATCAGCTGTCAGAAGTTAAGGTTGGTTTGAAACTTCCAATAGTTTAAACACATGATGAGCTTTCTGCTTCAACATAGTTCACTGAAAAGTGGTAATTGTTGATAAGGCGTCGATCAACTTGTTACGCGAGCGCCTGAAAGATCTGAACCACCAACCTCACACACTTTATTACCAACTTTTATCCGATGTTGGTACGTTCGTAAACTAAATGAAGAGCTTCTCTCGCTAAAATATTGTAATTGCATTTAAGTTTGCATCATTTCCAATTTGTTTAATTATTTTATTAATAAATCGTTTGTACTAATAAAAACGTTTTGTGTTTTTAATGTAAAAAGTTTGTCTAGATTTGTATTTATTATTAAATTCCCAATCGATGTACTGTAGATGTTTTAGAAGACGAAAAACATGATTGAAGCTTAGTAGTACTGTTCAGCCTTCATAATTTCATCTTATATGAATTTTCTTGTTTTTTATCACGCAAAATGCCGATTTTTTATTTGGTAAGAAAATTGATTAATTAGTGAGCAAATTCTCCACCCCTAAAATCATATTTGCACAATATATTTATAGTATAAAGCAACACCACAATGCTTAATGCATGCTTATACATGAATTAGATAATTGGTACGTGTTCATATTGTACTTAAGCTTATGCAAACTTGTAATTGTTGTGAGTCAAATAAGTTTTGTTATGAAGATTATTCTAACTATAAATTCTCCCCGCCCCCCTGCCACTGTATATGATGCCATAATAGATGTTTTGTTTATAATGACCCCTTAAATTGGAACCCCAAATAAATATAACTATACCAATCTATTTCCAAGCCCCTTCCAGGGCTTTCCAAGCCAATTTACTATATATATAACTCAATTGATACAACTCATATGAAAATAACTAATTATGATAAATATTCTATAACAATTCCAACATTTATTTTAATCAATTAGATCTATATATATCTATTTATATCAAACTAATATATATATTATATACTATTTAAAAAAATTCTATTATTCTAAGGACATACAATCTTACCCACTCCAATAAGGGGAAAACAAAATATTTATGAATAGAAATGCTAGACGTGGGACAATATAATTTTTAATTAAAAAACTCCGGACTAACTGAGACAACTGTTTGATCACCGTATCATTTACTCTGAATACTCCCTGCTTACTTTCTCCCGATTTTGTCTCTCTTTTTTTAGTTGTGTTGGTCATTACTTTTTCTAAATAAAAATAAATTAAACATTTCTAGTTGATTACGATTATTATAATCAAAATGGAACCAGAAAGGGATGATCACCAAAAAAATGGATGAAACACAGCATTGCAAATGTGGTGGTAAATATCACATAAAATGTCGTGGTAAATATCACATCGTAAGTAAATTAGGACATTTTAAAACTAAGAAACATTTGGATTATGTATGATAATTTTGAACAGGTGTAAAGCAATTCAGAACATTAGTTGAATTAAAAGAGTTCAAGGACACTTACTTGATCAAATCTTTTCATATATTTTTAATTGTCTTTGAAGATAATAAGAAGTGAGTCACTTGCTAGATAAAATTGGAGAATGTTGATGTATTTGCCAAAAGAGAGCTTTAACGGTCTCCATCTTGTATTCCTCTTTGCTTTGATTGTTGTTATTTTCTCCAACAGAAGAGCTCTGCTCTTGCGCTTGATGTTCTGGTGCTGAGATCCAAGAGCTTAGTGAAGACGATACATTTCTATCAGTTTTACTTCTTTTTCAAGTTATATCATTATCCTTCGAATCGTCGATATCTTCATCACCATCAAGATTACTATCGGTGTCCAATAAGTTATGAAAAACACTATCACCCAAGCCAGAGCTAAATATGCTCAAATTGCGCGATCTCAGGTAATTACATCCAGACTCAAATCCACAAACATAGGTTATATTTTGACTTTCTCTCCAATTCTGTTCAGAGAAAAAAAGCGCCAATTATATCTGTCAGTCAGAAAAAGGATGAATAAGAACCAACTGCGCAATTACTTGCCGAATATTTCCATTATAGTCATCAAAAATGTTAAATTTTAACCCGATCCTCATCACAGTGTTAGCCACGAGGGTAAATTTGTCAGATAATAAAGGACAAGCAGAAACAAGTACATCAATTTTTCCAGTGATCTCCCTGTCGCCTGTCGTGTATAGAACTAAAACGTACACATCGTGTAGATTTACAGCAGTCGGAAGTTAACTTTTTACTAAACACAAAAGTATAACCTATATAATATGTTTCCTGGCAACTGGCAACAACAATACGAAAAATTGAACTTTACAGTATATTTTTTGAAAAGTAACAAAAAGTCAAAAAAAAACGGTTGAAAAAAGTTACAGTAGTCAGTGTCTGTAACGTTTGAAGTTCGTGTAAAATAATAATAATAACTTTTTAGAATCTTAATTAACAAGTTATTGTTAACTAACTTTAACTAACCTTTGATGGAGACAAAAATATAAACTAGAAACGCAACCAGCAGTAATGCAATCATTCGCAAATTATACAATTATACTGACTTGAAGCATTCGATCATTTGTCACTTCCAGTTTTGAGTTTTAAGTACTGCTTCGAAAATGAATAGTAACAACACCATGTTGTTAGAGCTAGAAATAAGCAATGCTGTTTTCTCTACAAAAAATGAACCAACTACTTCTTCCCAATATATTTTAACCATAAACAATGAGAATAAATTTCAATCTGAAGTAGCTCTACACAATAATATTATATCGATAAAAAATAGTCAATTTAAAATACCAATTATTATTGATTTCAATTCATCTAAGCAAAAAGAAGTAATTGTATTTCAGTTGAAAAGACATGACGATATGCAATTAATTGGTACTAATTCCATTTCTTTTGATCGAGAAATTAGAAACGATGTAGCTATTGCAACTGTAAATATTCCATGTGCTACAAGTGATATTAAGAATGATTTTATTCTAAATATTTGTTACAAATTACGCAAACAAACTGTCCATGACCTATTATGTGACGAGAATAATAATAATAATATTCTAAGTATTAATACTGGTTTGATTAATAATTCAGCTGATATTTCTTATGAATTGAATGCTAATCTTATAGCGATAAGTAAAATTGACAATGATTCTGAAAATAAAGAGTTAGTAGGTAGTGTAAAAATCACTAATAAAAGTTTATCATCTTATATTATTCTGAATAAGAATTCATCATATGATTCTTCAAATTATTGTTTAGAAATAATAGTTATGAATACAAGAGAACATTTTACGATGAACATATCATCTTTGAATCCTTCAGTAAATATTATTCTATTTCAATCACAATCAAAAGATTTATATCACTCATTAACAATTACAACGCAATTCGTCAATTTACAGAATAATAATAAGCAAAGTATAACTGGTATCATTCATACAGCTGAAATGAGAGAAGTAACTGCTAATGAACCTTCAAAACAAAGATTTTCAATTTCACCAAGAAGAATGTCTACCCTTCTAAGTAGTAATTCGAAAGATGGAACATCTTCTTTAATGAATTTGTCTGATAGGAAAATATTATATATGGAAGATATTTATGAATCTAAACATAATAATACTCAAAATATTTTAAATGGCATTCAAAATGCCAACCAATTTCAAATAATACAACCAACAGATAGTATTAGTACCATAGGACCTGATGGTGGGGTGTATGTAATTTGCTCTCCGAAGAAGCTTATGACAACACCTGAAGAAATAGAAACGGAAAGAAAAAAGTCGCGTAAAAAGTATTTACATTCGATTAATCTTGGGTTAATGGGTATATCATCTAACATCACAACGAATCCTGTGAAGATGCGCATAACCTTAGTTGATGTATCACATATCAATATTCATGAGAATAACAAAGATCCTGAAGTAATCCCATCCGCTTCTTCTATGACCCCACATTCACTTGAACATCACATATCATACCTTGGCATCATTGAAGAAACTAGCAGAGAGATATTCACTGAAACAGGTCTTATTTCATGTATTTTAGAAGGTAGATTAGCAAAATCAACAAATAAAAGCAATGGTAATAATTATGCAAAACCATTGCCTGAAACATTAGCATTAAGAATTTACATTTCATTCGCTTCAGCTGGACACGAAAAAAATATAAAATCTATGAATGAAATGGATGAGACAGAATCGAATAATTTGACTGATGAAAAGAAAATAGATAATAATAATAATAATAATAATAATAATGTCAAAATCAAATTAAATGATGATGAATTACCAGGTCCCCCTTCTGAATTGAATATTCCTCTTGTTCCTCTTTTGCCAACATCTACCAAACAAGACAGCGAATTATTTGAAGAAGTAGAGCATGAAATAATGATATCTCCATCATCATATGAATCAGATAACAAATACAAAGTTATGACATCAGAACCTGAAATGAAAGGTTCCACTAGCTTACAAAAAATAGAGCCAATCGAAAATGATAATAATACTACTGAAAATAATAACGAAAATAAAAATGAATTAAAAAATCAAAATTATGGGAAATTGCCAAGTACAGATGATTTATCAAAGTTTGGTGAACAATTAACACCTCAATCATTTCTTCCAAGAAAGCCAAGAGCCTCTTTATCAAATAGTAATACCCCAAGAAAAGTTAGCCAATCGATTGTTCCATCTCCGAATAATAATAATAATAATAATAATAATAATAATAATAATAATAATTTTTATCATAATAATTTGCAATCAAATAATAATGAATCAGAAGCGGTTTCGTTAGCTCGTATAGCACAACAAGAATCAAGAAATCATAAATTGGCTGAAGTGATTCGAGGGGAATTAGTCGAAAAACAAAAAATTATTGAGACTTTGTTAGAAGATGTTCGGATAAGAAGCGAGGTAGCATGGACATTTACACTTTGTTATTATGTTTTACGCATCAAATTTATGTTCTGATCATTATTTTATTTACATCTCTATTTTATTATTTATTGTATTATTATTATTATTTTCAGGCGATTCAAGTAGTCGGTAAAGACATTCAAGGCTTACGTGAAGAAAAAGTGAAATTAATGGTAATAATATGTCATTTTATTCTAGTTTATTATGATTGTTTCATAATCAAACTATTTTATTATTATCATTATTATATTTCTCAATTTTATGGCTTATAAGTTTAAACAGCATGCAATTTACTTATTAAGTGTATTATTGTTATTATTATTATTATTATTGTTATTGTTATTAAAAAACAATTTTTTTAATTCAAGCTGCTTAATTTCAAAAAAAAATATATTATTATTATTTTTATTATTATATTTTTATTTTCTTCTTTATACATAATATACATATATATTTTATAATAATCTTATTAAATAATATTATTATTCTTTTTAATCAATGCCAGCAAAAAACAATTTTTTTAATTCAAGCTGCTTAATTTCAAAAAAATATATATTATTATTGTTATTATTATTATTGTTATTATTATTATTATTATTATCATTATTATTATTGTTATTTATGATTTTATGATCCTTTTGATAGTCGCGAATAAAAGATTTTGAACGAATGGAAATAAAGCGGAAAGAAGACGAATTAAAAATTACGAGTGAAACCGAAGAGTTCATTAATAATAATAATAATGCAAAGGTTTCATTCGATCATCTTGATAAAAATAGTTTATTAATAATATTAAATGAATTGAAACAAAAATTAATTAAAGCAAATTATGATAAAGAAAGTTTATCATCATCATTAAAAGTTGCAAAAGATAAAATTTTGCAATTTATTGATTTGAAAAAATCTTATGATGAGTTAAGTGAAGCACATATGAATCAATCGAATTATATCAAATCAATGTCTTCAAAAATCAAACAAGTTGAATTATTCCAAAATACAATAAAAACACAAGAAAATGTTATTATGAAATTGCAAACTATTATTGAAAATAAATTACAAACAAACAATAATACTAATAATAGCAATAGTAATATTAATAAGAATAAAAATAATAATCAAATATTAAAAATGAAGAATTCAAATAATAATAATAGTTTGGATATTATATCAAAAAATGAGAATAATAATTATGTAGAATTAGAAAAATTTAATGAAAAAGAAAAAGAAATTATAGAATTAAAGTCAAATAATAATGAAATGCAACAAAAGGTAAGAATAATGCACTAACTGATATTTATAGTAAATAATTATGATTTAAATTGTTTTTAATGTTATTATATGCTAGTGTCCTTTTAAGATACCATCCTTTTTCATATGATATTATTGCTTAGATTGAAAAAATAATTTTATTGATTATATTTGATGGTTGTTATTATCATAGATAAGCAATCTAGAAAAGAAATTAAAGAATTATGTTGATGAAGTTGAAAATGAAACAATGATGAGATTAAAGATAATAGATGATAATAATGAGGATGAAGATGAAAACGTTGAATCATTTGATAAATCGAAGATTGAAATAATAAATGATTTACCAGCAGCTAACAAAAAAATATTACAATTAAATGCTGAGGTAATATTACATTTTATTGTTTCCGTGGGTTAAAATTAAAAAAAATCACCTTTATTTTGCATGTTGTGCTTGTTTAATCATACTTTTATTTTTTATTTGTTTTATTTATATTTCTAGTTAACTTCCAAAGGATATAGAATAAGTGCATTGGAAAAGCAATTAGAAGCTTCATCAAGAGAATCAGCAAAAGAAATTGCACGACTTCGTACCAAATTATTTGAATTGGAAATGACAGCAAATATGTCTGGTTTTGATATGAATGGTGATTTTGATGATATGGGATGGCAAGAAATCGATAATAATAATGACTTTGGACAATTTGTAGAAGAAGATGATAAAGAAGTTGCTGTTGTTAGTGGGTCTGCTATGTCTGCAGCTCATGTATTACGAAGGAATAGTAGTAACAAACCGCTCCAAAATGTAATAGCCTCGAATAATGAGAATCAGACCACAGAAAATAGTATTGTTTTAGAGAGTCCAGTCAATGACAAACAAAATAATGTTTCAAAATCAAATCAGATTTCACGCCAATCAAGTATTTCTCGACCTTTAACCACAAATATAAAAAATGATGATGAAATGGAAGCTGATTCTATGAATAAAGTGCCTATCATTTCTCCTAAAATCAACATAGCTGATAATATTAATAAAGAATTAAGTGTGTCTGTACAATCAAGAGTATCTAGTAGGCCAGTTACAAGTGAAATGAAAAGTGTCCCACCTACTTCTCGTATTAGTACTGCAAATGTAACACAATCTCCAAACTTGCCAACAAACACAGAATCGCAAGAATCATTGCAAACGGTCCCATCAGAACAAACTTTGAAAACAGAGAGACATTTATCTGTAGATGATGAAATAAAACCAAATGTCTCTAAAAGTGTTGATCAAATATTGAAAAAGTCTTCTAGTGAAACTATTCTTATTGAAGATAAATTAATTAATGAAACAAAAAGTGTAGATTTACCAGTATCTTTACCAGCTACACCAGTGAAAACTGAAAATCAGGAATCAGTGCTTCATACTTCATTTGAATTATTTGAAGTTTACGAATCTTCAGTGATTGAAAATAATAACTCGGAACCGAATATTATGGGTAATATCTTTATAGATTATACATGTATATATGATGAAATGAATCATATATACTCCATTGAATTCAAGAAAATACAATTAAAGAATATATTTAACAATAAATTTATTTTTGATATGATAAATCAACAATCGATAACAACAAGTTTCTTCCCTTGTTTTGAAATAAACTATGGTGATAATATTTGGGTATGTAAATCAGATGTTATGATGATGCCTGGTTTAGTGTCAACATGGTTCAAAGATGAGAATGGTAATAGATTTCAATTACAAGTAAATGAAAGAGATTTCAATCAAGATAAGGAATTTAGATTTTATTTATTAGCAAAAACTAATCCCGATGGAAATAATGCTCATAATTATGAATATGAAATAGGTTATGGAACAGTAATTTTAGATACCATTTCCTCTACAAATGAAGCCATTTCCAATGTGAGTAAAGATAAATCACCTTTTATTATGAGAATTTCTAAAAGTCATGGTCCATTTCTAACAGTAACATTAGATGAAAATATGATACATAAGAATCCTTCAACAAATAATGTTATTTATAAGACACCATCCAAAACAACTCCACGTTGGGGTGGATCTTCTACTCCGAAGCACTTGTCAGATATAGTTTCTGATAAATCAGAGAAAATCATACCGTATTCTGCACAAGTTGCATTGTATGAACCAGAAACACCACGAAATGGAAATGAAAGATCAATTGTTGGTATATTAGATATAACATATACGATTATTCCTCATCAAATAACTAAACAATTAATAATACATTTTTCAAATATTAAATTAAGAAATATATATAATATTCATCATACATATCATGCTCATAATGATCATAGCATTTCACCAATGGATCATCATGATAAAAATTATCCTTATTTGGAAATAAACTATGGTGAAAATGTATGGATTTGTAAAACAAAACCAATTAAACAAGCAGGTTTGATTGTTTCCTGGAATAAAGATGATAATAATGAAAATATTTCGATTGCAATTATGCCACAA
The DNA here is from genome assembly GCA_015144975.1 of Epipyxis sp. PR26KG. Lineage (NCBI taxonomy): Eukaryota > Chrysophyceae > Chromulinales > Dinobryaceae > Epipyxis > Epipyxis sp. PR26KG. Next base: position 15,218 of record VKHH01006454.1, read on the forward strand.
GAATTAAAAAAAGATGAAGAATTCAGATTTTATTTATTAGTTAGGAATACTTTTATTGATGATGAAAATTATGAAGATGAAGCAAAAGATTTTGAATTCGGTTTTGGAACATTAGTTTTAAATCATATGACTTAAAATACATGACACTATTTTTTTAACAAAATAAAAATTATTGAAAAAAAACATTTTTTAAATTAAAAACTATTTATAGAATATAAAATTGAAATAAATAAATACGCAATTATTATGAAATTAGAAATAGACGTAATCGATTATTAATATTTTAATGTGAATTAAGTGATACACTTATGTGCATAACTTATCATTATCGATTTATTATGACCTAATCCATATAAAATTTAAACTATTATTAAGCTCATATGTGACATGAAGTATATATCACAAATAATATGAAAATTTGTGTTGCTTGTTGAACTACTGTAGTGAAATTAGAAATGATATTAATTCTGGCGTTCAAACTTCGCTGTGTTCATCTTCTTTGTAATTTTAATATCTTCTTTTTTCTTTGATTTTCGAACAACTGGTTCTCTTCGAGAAACATTGGAAACATTAATGAAATAGTCGTCATATTCATCTGATGCATCCACTCTATAAATTCTTTGTGGATCTGAAAACTGTGACCTTCTGTGATTACCATTTGGAACATGACTGTTTCTATCCACAAAAAAATCATCATATTCATCATAAGCGTTAACTCTGTAAATTCTTTGAGGGTCAGGAAATTCATATTGTTCTTGCATTCCCTGATCACTCCCAGCAGCAGAAATATTTAATTGCATTAAGTTTAAAATCGAAAAAGGTGATCGAGAACTCATTGAGATATTTTATCAGTGGTGAATCAGAAAAGGTTTGAAAAAGTGTTCCCAACTTGTTTATACTCACTCTTATTATTCTCCAACAATAAAGTTTTAAAACAGTATCCATTTATTAAATAAATTAATGAAAAGTTAATATAGAATGATGAATGGATGAATTAAGATATCTCCTTCATCATTCATTCATTCATTAGAGTGCTCTCCGCCGTTTCTTATTTCATAACTTCGCGTTTCATATCAACTTATTTCATAACTTCGCTTTTAGTGCTCTCTGTTGTTGTGTTTTGTGGCTTAATAGTTCATTAATCTATTCATTCATTCAACTTTTTTTATTTTAAAAAAGTTACCCTTATTATGGAATTATTATCTATACCTTCCCCTCAGCGATCAATCCCTAGAGTTGAAAGAATAAAAAAGATTAAAAATGAAATATTGACTTGAAATAAGAAATCAAGGTATTGAAGGTTAACTAACATTGATGTGCTAAATTATTTTTCTATTCAACGGTACAGATGAATATCGGTAAATAAAACTGCTACAGTATAAGAATTAAATTATATACTGTAATGTACTAAAATAATATTCGAGTTGGGCGACAAAAATATTCTTGCGTTTTAGATAATAGTGACAAAACTATTTCTACAATAAATATAAATTGCTGTATTATATTATTTAAATATAAGATATTGTCGAACTTAAAACAACAAAATAAACATTTAAGAGTTGCAAAATTTTGTCGTGACTCCTATGGAATAGAATACATAATAATTCACAATATTTATTATTATTATTATTATTATTATTATTATTATTATTATTATTATTATATTCAAGCAAGATCTATATTCACAATTAATGTCCCCCATTCTTTTCAATTTTATTTTTTAATCCTTTTCCGAATCCCTTTGAAGCAACTATTTTGCCTTTTGTTGTGTTTAAAAAAGTAGACATTTGTGTTTTCTCGACTGAAGCAAGATACGAAGAAAATGTTATTTCGCCCCCTTGACGTCCTGTTTCATGCATGTCTTCTCCAAACAACTCTTTTAACTTCATTTCCATTTTGGCTCTACCATATCTATAATTGCAGTATTAAATATTTCCTTTTAATTATTACATAATCGAAAAAATCTATGTGTGATAAACCATACCTTGCATAGAGTATATTCATCGTTTCATCAACTGAGACCCTTCCGTTTCCATTTATATCGTAAATTAGAAATTGAGCTAGATGATACTAAAATTATAAAACAAATTTAACAACAGATAATAAAATAATAGTTTCAACTAATTCCAAATTAGAAAAAAATATAGTTATTATAAAAACAAAAAGTATCATTTACCATCCCATTCGGCTCTAATCCAGTTTTATCCAGAATATTTCTATTGAACATCAATCTGAACTCTGTCCAATCAACAAAACCATCTAAATTTTCATCAACTTCCCAAATCATCTCTTCTATTTCTTTTCGTGAGACTTTTTTCTTCAACTTTTTTAATATTTCGGAAATATCGTTGACACAAATCTTATCCGATTTAGATTCTATTTCTGATAGTTCTTTTTTCAATTCTTCAACTCTAGCCACAGTTGTAAGCAAATTTGGATCCTCAACTACGTGATGTTGATTTTGGTTGGAGTTCTTTCTATACGATTGAATCCATGTGTTTAATTCTTGCGAAAAGAACATTTTAAGGATTAGTATACATATTGTTTACAGTCAAAGTATAGTATTATTTTATTTTTGCAAACTAAAAAAATAACCCATCATATTATATTTCTTTTTAATAAATACCTTTTATTTCTTCTTTCAATTTTCCTTTGCTGTGATAGTTGCACAATAGTTCAAAAACTCTCCTTATTTCTTTTTCTTCTTGTGATGTGATTGGTTGTATTTCTTCATCCATAGACGACATAATTGAATTGTTTAATAATGCTTTATTGTATATGCGGGGATGTACGATATTGTTGAGATATACAGGTTTGGAGATAAGTACTGTATATAATGTAGAATTTGATAAAATTTCGATTAACAGATATGATTATTATAAAGTTACATATTAAATTACAAATTACAAATAAAAAATAAATTCTTTCCGTTTCTTTCTGTGACGAGCCGTTTCGTTTTGTTTTTAATAAAAATATGTTTAGCTTTAAATTTCTAGTTTTTACTTTTGTATTGGCCATTTCATTTTTATTGATTATTTCTTATTTCTTTTTTTAATGAAATTCTACATATTAATGAGGTCTGTTGTTTATTAATAGAGTTTTTTTCTCTCCTACAAATCGGAAGGAAAAGTATTCGTTGAAGAAAGTAAAAACGTTGATGTCTGTTGAATTTGATTGAACCTTACACATTATTTAATATTTTATTCTGTTTGGAACGCTTAGTTGAGTTGAGTTGTCCTGTTGTGAGCTTACAGTATATTTCACAAGTCCACAAGTCCACAAGCCACAAGCGCCAGACCACAATTCACTATCTACAATCTTCTACAATTGTATTAATATACTGTAAACTTGGAATGGAATCAAATTCTTTATTGTGGAAGTTTTCACCAAGATTGAAGTCAAGTTCTTTGTCTTCAAACTATTTTTTTCCTAATACAACAAGATGTACTTCTATGAAAAATGGTGAAAATATCGACTTGAAACAAATCAAAAATAGATCACTCTCAAAAACCAGAAGTCGAAGTCGAGATTGTGAAGATATAATATCTGAGCTATCAAAACATACGTTTGATGAATATGATCAATATGATAGTAGATTTGGTCGTGGTGTCAAAGTAAATTGTGAATTTGATTCAACCAATAATGAATTGTGTATAGTACCCACTGGATCATGCAAATCGATTGAGGATTTGCACAATGAAAAGTGTGATGAAGATAGATTAAGTTTCAATTCCTCTCAGCCAACGTTATCATATTCATTTTCTCATGAGTTTTCTGAGTTATTTCAAAAAATTGATTCAATAGAATGAGAAAAGTTATTTCATATTTCCAACAACAATCCTATTTTATGCGTTTCATTTCATTAGTATAGTTACATTATATTATTTGCTCAGTTTTAGTTTATATATTTATACGGCTTCTTAATGATTTGTATATAGCCCCCCCTGCCTCTGTATATGATACCATAATAGATGTTTTGTTTATAATGACCCCTTAAATTGAAACCCCCTTAAAT
>VKHH01006455.1:0-19207 GCA_015144975.1 Epipyxis sp. PR26KG
CTTTTTCCTCTTGTCTAGTTGCACCTTTTTGATTTGCTCCGTTAATTTTTATTAATTCATTCATTCATTATTCATTCATTCATTCATTAGGTCATATTCATTGCAATATAAACATCATTTCTTCCATTGATCTCGTCACAGTTCTTTTAAAATGGCCTGTAGAAGGACAAAATAGTATGTGGATCAAGCTATTCATCGCTAGTTTAATTAATTAGAACGATAAAACCATTATAATTGAACCACGACCCACCCTGACCATATCTTTTTTATTAGATATTTTACTACTGTACACCTCAGCACAACATACAGTAGAATAGTAAGTTAGGGGAAGGATATTTATTAAGATGAGTGAAATATCGAGTTATCTTTTGGATCGTAATGGAGATATTGGCGAACCAATGTCTGAAACTGAAAGGAAAGCCCATCATGCTTCAAATCAACGTGTTTTACTCGTTACATGCATTTCTTTTGCAGTGTTTGTTGCTGCTGAAATAATTGGAGCTTTGGTAAGAAATTAATAAATATTTATCCGTCAATGTCAATGAACTTCATTGAATTTATTTTTTAAGGCTGGAAATTCTTTAGCGCTTTTGGGAGATGCCGCGGCAATGAGTGTTGATGTCTTCACGGTACCATATATAGTACATACAAGCCATTATGATTTGTCTTGAGTTGAGAATTGATTAATTTTATTTTGTCATATTTCTATAGTACTTCAGCAATATGTATGCAGAGAGTATCAAAGCAAAAGGAGAAGCCGTTTCTCCAAGAACGAAATTTATTCTTGATGTATGTATACCAAGTTTTTCTGTTTGCGCGCTTTTGGGTGTCACTGCATATATAACATCAGAATCTGTCCAGGTTCTTATTAATAACGGAGAAGGCGAAGATGATGTTAATATTTTATTTCTTTATCTATTCGCAAGCGCCAATTTCGTTGTAGATATTATATCATCTTATATGTTTTATGCAAAGCGTAATACTGTCTTTTTAACGAATCACTTTAGTGCACGTGCTATAAGCACAGATGGTGGGAATAATATACTAAATTTGACAGATGATGAAGGAACTTCTAAGCTTATTCATTCAGCGCAAAATAACCAAAATCCAAATCAACCAAAGAAAGCTGGAGTCAATTTGAATATGTTATCAGCCTTTACACATGTTGGTGGTGATACAATGCGCACCTCAGCAGTCTTTATCGCGGCAGTCATTGCGACTGTTACAAACGTCTCTGGAAATATTTGTGACGCATGGGCATCAGTTGTTGTTACCATCACAATTATTGGTTGCGTTATTCCATTAGTTTATGAAATATATAAAGAAATGATGAATGTGGGCTATTCACCGATAAATGATAATGATTTGGTGTAAAAACTACGCCATACTGTTTTGATATGTGTGAAACGAATGTTTTGTTGTCTTGCTATAACTGTTTTGAATCTTGTACTGATTTTACTTGAAGAATTCATTAATAAATTCGTTCTTTTAGACAGATAATCGAGGGTAAATAAAACCGAGATAATATTAAAAATTAACTTTGTTAAATTAAAGTTTGCAATTACATTCATTAGAATGTATTTATAACACATTAATTTATAAATAAGTAATTGACGAATAACACATAAGTTAATACAGGGTTATTATAATTATTTAAATGTCAACTTTTTCGCTGTTCTCAATGAATTATTACGAAATGTGTTGGTCCATGTACCATTTTGCTTTTTTGTACCGAATTCCACGTATTTATTTCGATTATTACCATCGACATATTTTGCTCTAAGATCATCAATAGTATATTTCGTACAACGTATCATAGTATCAGCTTCCACAGTTTGATCTACTCTGTAAAATATTGGACAGTTAATAATACTACTGACTCCATCGCGAGCAGCAATTATCATAATATCACAATAACCAACAACATTTGTTCGTTGTGCGCGAATTGAAAACGTTATTTTCAAATCACGATGAAATCCAGGAATTACTGTTGTTGATAATGAAGATAAAGTTGCATCATCTGATTGCAAATCTCTTAAGGAACCTTCCACCATAATATCATCCGGAGAGTTGTTGAGAACTCTCATAACTATTGTGACAATACTTCCTCCATATACTAATCCTAAATCACAGTATGGACCACCTGAATTTGTTGTATTGATACTAACTTCCATCGGTTGAATATATGTGTATTTAGATAACTGATTAACCAAATATGGATCGTAATTAGTTCTAAAACTTGTTATCATATATGACAAAGAATTGGTTGGTTCCATAACTTCCGGTACTGAAGTTATTGAAGGTTGTCCATCTCCCTGATATTTAAAACTTTGCAAATCAAAATCAAAGCCCAGTTCACTCTCAGATTCCAGCAATAAATTACCATCATCTGTACCATTTGAGTTGGTGTTTATAGAAGGTAATGGATCCATAACCTTACTGCTGTTATAATCTAACTTAGCAAGTAGTGATTCAGGCATTGCTAATCTCTGGCTAATCTTTGGAGTGGATTTAGAATTCAATAATTTTTTTTTCAATGATAACCTAATCACTTTATCAGGACTGGCAGGTGCAGTAAATATTGGATTTTTGTGACTTTCTCCAAATGGATCTTCTAGAATTGCATTAGAACTTGTTTTGCTTGATTTATATTGTGAAGTTTTTCTGGCATTCACATCTTGTCTTCTTTGCTGTTGTCTACGTAAATTATCATCGCCTTTAGATTTGTAATTTATATCACCTTGAGTTTTCTTGCCTACAGTGCCAAGAAAATTCCTAATCCAAGCAATATCCGACAAATGAAGAAAATTACAAAAGGCGTCAACTATTCCTGAGGTTGACGGCATAAAACCCTCGACATGTAAGACAAGATTCTTCATTCCTGGCTTATGATAAGCGAAAACTGCCATCCGTATAATCATATCTTTGAAAGAATCAAAATTAAGAAGAACAAGTGGTAATTTTCCTTGCGCAACACCGTCTTGAGATGCTAAAGTCCATATTATTTTAATATCGTCGTGGGTTAAAAGCTTTGGGGTGAGGTTAAAATCTCGACACATTATTTCTAATTCTTGTATATTCATTGTATCATTTGCAAAGTCAAAATCCCTGGAAAAAGATCTTCTTATTATTGCAGCATAGAAGTTAAACACGATTATTAGATTGTCATTTCTATAATCAGTTTGAACTTTTTTCACCAACGGATTTTTTATTTTAAATTGTGCTGTAATATCAACTTTGGAAGTTGATGAATATGTAACAGCCTCATCAGCGTTTAGTAAAAAATTGCGATACAATTCGTCACAATCGAGCAATCGTGCTTTTTGGTAGTCTAATAATCTAGTTAGAGTTGGCGGTCGTTGATGTGTTATATCATTCATTTGCAAGTCAGTGTTTGATGCATCCGAATAAAGTATATCCATACAATTGATTGAGTAAAACCAATTACCCAACAATCCAAAAAAAGCAAACAACAATAACGTTGTTTTTATGTGAAACTGTCTAAAGACGAAACGGTTTGTATTTTCAATTATGAAAAAAAAATGATTGATTATTTTATCAGCAAAAAGGAAGATTAATCTCTGATTGAGTTATTTACAGTAGCACGATTTTTAGAAGTACTTCATAACGGCGTAACTGCCAAAAACAAAAAAACAAAAAAGGGAGGAGGCTTTTTGGGTTTGTTTGTAACAAATAAAAGATATGAAATCTACGCCGTGTAGAATACAATACATTGTCATCCAGATATTGATCCCAATCAGCATTTAATTGAAGAAAGAATAATATTAAAGATTAATATACTCGGAGATACTGGTAAATAGTGTTACCCCAAAATATTTTAAAGAATTCTAACATTCTAACATCTCAAATCTCAACTATCAACAATCAAAATTCTCTAAATCTTTATAATATGAAATTGTTTGGTGTCAATCCTAAAGATGTAAGATTATTTTATATTTTAAGACTTACAGCGCATGTAATGATAGTAATTTACTTTTTTTAGATAAACCGTAATTTGGAATTACATCAGGAAAACTTGAAGAAAATGAAACCATTGGTTGATTGCTTTTTATCTGAAAATATCAAATTAAACAAAGCTAGTCCAAGCAAAAGACTTCGATTGGAACATGGTAATAGTTCTGTGTTGAATGTATTAAAATTATGAAGTTTGTGTAATGTGTATATTTTTCCATTAGCTCATCGAGACCATATCATAAAAGACAATTTAATGTTAGCAAAAAAAATATTCAATATTATGGAAGGAAGTAGTCAAATCGCAGAATTAATATCGGATGTGAAAGCAGACAACCATCCAGGAACTCTAAATTTTAAGGCAAGGTTGGAAGAAGCCCAACGAATACATCAGAAGAATATGATGCTTGCTTCAAGATTAGATGCTATTCAACCCCATTATAAAAAAGAGGAGATCAGTTTAGTCTTAACCACTAAAAAGCCAATAACCAATACAAAAGCAAATAACAGGAATATTAAAAAGTCACAGTTTGCAAAGGAAATCGACATGGTAATGAACAGCCAACGCTATCAACAAAATAATACTGCCAAGCATGGCGATCATGCTGCTACTTTCTCAACAAACTTTCAATTTTCAAATCATTCTTCTCAAAAACCATCAAAATCTGCTGGTGGAACACGGGAAAGTATTAATAGTAACCATTCGTACGGGGAAGAAAGAAGAAAACCTCAGCACGTTTTACTTGAATACACAAAAATTCAAAATGGTAGAGTGTTAGATGTTGCCGTGATCAAAGAGCCATTTCGTGATCGTTATGCAATTTTTGGGATTGATATTGATGATGGGCAACGATATGAGTTGAGATTAACTTCTGAAGAAGTATCTTCAATATTGGATGGCGATATTTTAGTTACTTCTGTGGATAATATTGAAGTTTGGATGGCGTTATTGAATAAAGTAGATCTTTACCAAGTTGATAATTTTACGCGTGTTCCATTCACAAGTGAAGAAGTTGATAATGTTATGTTAAATAATCAAAATACCGAACCTCCAAACTCAGAAAAACCTTCCAATCGTCGTCCTTCTACCACCAATAACAATAATGATAATGATGATTCGCCACACAAATCATACGAAAAGTCCATTACAGTCAATCCTGAACTATCAGCTGATGTTGATTTGAATGAAATTAACAAATCCCCTAAGAAGAAATCTGATGGTGTGTACAACGATTCAATAACTATGAGTGCTGATAAAAACGATGAGAAATTATCGAAGAAAAATGGAATTGGGAAGGAGGTAAAATAAACATAAATAAAGTAACTTAGATCTGAGTGATCTTTGATTTATATCAGTCATTATCATAATAAATCATATTTTATTGTAATATTGAATTATTTTAGGTTCGGTCAACAACAAGTGTTTCTCCTGGCGCGAATAATCGACGACAATCATCTGCAACTGGAAAGCATCCAATATTACCAATAAAACCATCGTCAAATTCATCTTATCGTCAAAGTTCTTTGTCGAGAGTAAGTAAAACTGAATCACAAACAAACCAATCCTTTTCATCTTACGTATCTTCAAAGGGCGAACAGTCTGTTCAAGATACCAATTCTGTGAAAGTGTCGTCACCAAGAATGCCTTCTCAACCACGAGGTAGTATAGCTAGTTCACCAAGACATTCAATATTTCGTAAAGGATCAATAAAAGTTGAAAATAGTCGAAAAAGTATGATGAAAGGAAAAATTCAAAATAAAGCAAATAATAGTAGTAATAATAAAAAATCTACTTTAGATGCAACACAAAGGATGATGGTTGAGCAAATGGTAGCTGCCTCAATTGATAATGCAGTGAATATGGTTTGTAAATCGATCGGTTTAAGTCATAAATTAAGTGAAATAAAGATTAAATGTCGCGTGGAAGGTAATTATCGTAATAGAAATAAATGGTATCCTGGTATCGTAATAAAGATTCATGAAAACCCAAATAATAATAATAATAATAATAATAATAATAATAATATCGAACAAAGCATTCGTAAACATGAAGCATACACTAAGCTATATGACATCCAATATGATGATGGTGAAGTGGAAAATGATTTAACAATTGATCGTTTAAAATTATCAACTGAAGTTGAAGAAATGAATTTTCAAATCGGTTCATTTTCTCATAGTTTAGATTATGCAGAAGGATTAAAAATCGAAGCTAATTTTGAAAATCGTGGGAAATGGTATCCAGGAATTATTAAGAAACTTCATGCTGATAGTGGCTTATATGATGTATTATATAATGATGGTGCAATAGAGAAGAATGTCAACAGTTCATTAATTCGTCGATTAGATAATATTATGCTTGCACCATCATTAGGTTCAATAGATGATTATACTGAATTAGCAATATTTTCAGTTGGTCAAAAAGTTGAAATTCGTCAAGTTTTATCAGGAGAGAAGGAAATTGAACACAATGAGGAAGAAAGTGTGATGAAGTCGGAGTTATGGAAGACAGGTGTTGTTGTAAAAGAGAATCGTAATGGGACATTTGATGTACAATATGATGATAATAGTATCATAGAAGAAGATGTCAGTGAAGATAATATACGATCATATCGTGTCAGTACAGCTGTGAAGAAACTTCCAACTTTTCATGAAGAGGAATTGTAACCTATTTCAATGTTATAATACAACAAACGGATTGAAACATCAATTATTTATTTATTTTTGATTCGTGAAGATGCAATATTATTTATATATTAAATTCGTCACAAACTGATTGTAAAATTATAGACTTTTGTATTATCAATTCTTGTAAACACCGCCAATCTTAATAGTAACTTACTAATAAAAATAGTAATTGTATTCGTTTTTAGTAATTTTTATAAAAATAATTATTAGATTATAATAGATTATGATAGGATGTAACAAGTGAAAATTATCATGAAATAATGATGAGACAATTATAGTAAGAAAGAAATTTCGGCATGCTTTTGGTTGGTAGTTACTTTATAATCTAATTAGTTTTAAATGATAACCACAATATCACAACAAATGGCACCCGTCAATGATCGATGTTATGAGATATTATCAAATGAAAGAAACAAAAAAATCAAAATAAATACTATAACTTGTTAGTATTATTATATTTATTTAATTGAAGGGGGTTTCAATTTAAGGGGTCATTATAAACAAAACATGTATTATTATATTATCACAACGGCAGAGGCTCTTGAAATTCAAATAATTCATAGTTTTTATAAGTTGTTGCCAGTATTTTGATCATCTTATTTTTAAACAATAAATAATGGTGAAGCGTAGTTCATTTATTATTTAAACCATAAAAACATTTACCCAAATGATTATTGAGACACATATCAACATAATGCTATTATATATTTCTAATAATAATATTTTCTCATCATTCGAAATTAAAATCAAAAACATATTATTTCCCATTATTTTCATTTGATAATTCAGATAAAGTTGTTCCTTTTGCATTATCCGGTAAATCACTTTCTCCTAAAAATTGAACTTCTTCAAAACTATTTTGACCAATATCTAAACGTAAAGAATTCCTTCCTAAATCAATAATTCCACGATATCTTTTCAACATATCTAATCCTAATAAGAAATCAACATCACTTGTTTCCAAAACAGTTAAAGAAACATTAAAAAATGATTGACCAAATTTCATTTGTGCAATATGTATTCTTCCACATATTTTAGCTGTTCCAACACCACGTGCTTCACCTTTAAATTTCTCATCAATTAATCGAGCGATATTACATTGTTCAGCTAATTTCAAACTCATAATTGTTGATTGTGCTCCACTATCAACAAATGCCTTTATAGGATAACCATTTATATCAATATTCACATAAAGCATAGTAACTCTTGCAAATGTTTCAGGCATATTTTCCATAGCAATACGAAAACTTTCTTCAATATTTTCTAATCGAATCTATTTTTTTTAATATATTTTATCGATTATAAAACGTTTATGAATTAATGAAATATATAACGTAGTGTAAATCATATAATTCATGGTTGAATACATCGTTGTTAATCTATCAATTATTTATTTGTGACACATATATAATTATCAATAACAAAATATAAATTATTATTAATTAGAGAGAAGTTATTTTGATAAACATTTATTATTGTAAAACTTATAAATATGAACCTGAAAGTTTAGTTGTTAATAAAATGCAAAAAAAATCACATCAAAATAATTCCATACAATTTTACCTTTTCTTGTAACTTTTTTTGTAGCTCAGGATTATCAGGATCAGCCAATAGAGCTTCTCGATCTTTTTGTTCCTCATATTTGACTCGATGATGTCCCATAAGTCTTTTCATTATAAGTCCTCGAATATCAGTGATATTTCCTCTTGATAAACAATCAGCCAGTTCGGGGTCTGAAAAACGTAATCGTTTTATAAAGTTTGGATCTGCTTGACTAGCCGCTATCAAAGACTCTGCACTCAAATTGTTATCATTATTTTGTGAAGGTGTTGGTCGCGACAATGCTTGTTGGGGAGCAACTTGTTTCACCAATATTAATTGGCCATCAACTAAACCTGCGAATACAGTATTATAAAATAAATTAATCGATGTTAGTAGAAAAAAACACAAACGAACCTAACTCAAACAACTTTCCAGCAGTGTTTAGTGGCAAGTACTGGCCCTCTATCTCAAGATGTTGTTGATTGAATGGAATACCAAGCTCTGCTTGAATCATTTGAGCTAATATATCCAACTCACAGTCAAATGGAACTTCAATAGCGTTCATGCTTCCTGTACTCTCATGAAACAAAATTAATTGCATTTTGATTTGATTTTTTAACTTATAAAATTGATATCAGTTATTATATTATTATATTATTATATAGACAGTGCAACTAATATATTTTGCTTCTACCAAATTAGAAAGATATGGATTCTCTGAGACTTATAACTTGTAAAATAACACAACACTAAATAAAATAATAGAAACGTGATAGAAGGTAAACCGTTTATTTAGTAATGCAATTAAATTCATTCATAAAGGTAAAGAAGCTAAAACAATCGAAAGTTCTTATTTGCTATTGTGTTGGGAAGAACAACCAGAGTTACATACTGCTATAGTTATTGAACAATACCTAAAATAGTAAAAAATTGGAAAAAATAGAAAATATTTAAAAAAAAATTGATTCTGTAAACAAAAATCATAGTTTGAACTAAACTTGTTTTTGATTATCACTTCACATCATCATGGACTTTTCTAGCTTTACCGAAAAAGGTAACTCTTTGTTAGGAAAATTTAGTGATATTGCGGTAAATGCTGGAAAGATAACACAAAAAGGAGTCGCTACAGCAGGTGGATTTATGGGTGAAGCAATTCTTACAACAGCTGATACCATTGGTGTAAAAAATCAAGTTGAAGCTGCTGGTGGTGCAGTATTAAATATAGCAACTAGAGGAAAAAATGAAACAAACAAAGCTGCAAATCGGTTGCGAAGAATGGCAAACAAAACATTAGATTTTGACGACGAGGATGAACACGAGGTTGATACTTCAGATTACGATTTACTCCTGTCAGCAGCAGGTAATACTGATAAACAATACCTGATCTATCTTTGATAAAATGTTCTGTTTATACTCACTCAAGCATGTTATCATTTCTATTTCTGACTTGAATGCAAGCGGATTTATTAATATTGTATAATAGAATCTAAAATTATAAGAGCAATATCAACACTATATTTATTCATCATAAATTATTCTAGGTGCCATTGAAAAAAGTGTTGGTTTTCGTATGACACATTCACAAACTTTCATTGTTCCTTCTAATAATGCCATTGTTTGGAAAGCTCGTGTAAAAAAACATGAGATAGAATTTACAATACGAGAATCAAGAGATACCGAGTCTGCTCCAATCCCTATCCAACCATTACAAAGTTATAATGCAGAATCTCCAATTCAAGGCATTTTAGAACCTGTTCCATATCCTAGAAATATAAACTTTTTATTCGATAATTCTAATGCTCATCCTTCACATATTAATGCAAAAAAAGTTGTTTATTGGGTTTCAATTGGAGAAAAAGTGTCTTTAGCAGATGATGTAACTGGTGCTGCTCGTGCCAGAGAAGTCAAAGCTGCAGAAGATGGACCACCGGAATGATATAATAATTAAGTTATAAATATAAATATTTCTTAATAATAATATTAATAGTAATAATAAATAAAATTATATATCGATCACACAATAGTTTATAAAATCCGATTGTTATTGTATGATAATTTAAAAATATAAAATTTTTGTTACAATAATAATCATTATTATTTTTCCTTTTTTAGTTCTGGTAATTTATCATTCGAAATATTAAATTGTAAATGAACTGCAAATTATTTGATAGATGCAATTCCATAATGATTGGGAAATATCATGTTAACATGTTTGCTGGTTGTTAAGATCGTTGAATAGATTCGCGTATTTTGTGTTATATCTAGTCTCTGACATTTTATTGATGATCACCAAATACAAAATCAACACAACACAACTTTTTAAACAAATAGTTCAGATAGGTCCATATTGTCAAATACAGTACATATGCCAATAAACTATCATCAAATACCCATACGCAGGACATCTGTTTTAATGAATTTTACGCTAGACTAAATAATAGATGTGCGGTATGCTGAAGTGTTGTCTGTAAATCTTGAAATGACCATAATCTGATGTCCAAACATCCAACAATGATAGTATAGACAAGGTACCCCTAGTGACAGACTAGTAAAAAGTATCATATCAACAGACTCTAATAAGGAGTATTATAATAATTAAGTAATATCATTCGAACAGACTTGTGACTTGTTAGCAGTATCATCATTAATTTGATTTCTCATTTCATTCATTTAAGTAACTTACACCCCATTATTTTAGAGTTTTAGAATTATTTTTGAAGTTAAGAATTATAAATAAAATAAAGTAATAATAATTTTTGAGAAAAATAAATTACATACCGGTATACGATAACGCAATGATTCTTTTTTTTAAATAAAAACTATTATCATTTCTCAGAGTTCAGCCAAGTCAAATACATAATAATTTTTTAAAAAAGAATTGAAGAATACTATCACAATAATTAAAGATTTTTAATATCGAAAAAAAACAATTGCAACTCATGAAAAATATTTGAAATATCATAATAATAATAATAAAAAAAAAATGTTTTCCATCATTTTCAATTAAATCATATATTTCTCATGTCCAATTTGTCCTTTCCGCTTTCCATTGTTCATTTTATTTTCTCACTTATTTTATAAATAAACAAATAACTTCTTACATCTTAACTTAATTAAATATCCAAACCCTTCATTTTCTTCCCTCCTCTCCTTCTCCCTTTCTTCCTCATGCCAAATTTATCATCATATTCACATAATAACCATATTCTTCGAGTCCATTCATTTTATATTATTGAATGACTTGAAAATATAATAATAGTGTTTGAATCCTGAGCAATTATACATACACTTCATATGACATATAAAATCAGATTCATGCCAAGAATTATTTCAAATTATTATTATTATTATTATTATTATTATTATTATTATTATTATTATTATTATTATTATTATTATTGTTATTATTATTGTTATTATTATAAATTTTTATGCAGTACGCATCATATCATCACAACTAGTAAAATTAATGTCATTGTATTTGTTATAATCAAATATTTTTATTATTATTATTGTTATTTCTTATAAAACAGTTTCTTCTATATTATTATTTTTTACATGTGCAAATTCAACACACATGGGTCAATTATATCATTATTATTATAAAAATCATAATAATAGAATATGAGTGGTACATGATCCAAAAGTATCATAATTATCTCGAAGATGATTTCTCATGTTCAATCAATACTATTGTAAACCTCAGTCAATCATCATTAATCATTAATCGAATAGTCGTTTTAACCATTATTAGGATAAAATGGATTTGATGTCCATGGTTTATTCAACGAGACTGTGATGGAACTATCATTCTCCATCAAATTATTTCCTAAAAAAGTTTTATTATTATTATTATTATTATGATTATTATTATTATTATTATCCAATCCAATCATAGAGTTAAAGCTTGTACGATTCGATGTTAAGTATGGAGAAGCTGGAAGTAAGCCAGGTGGTGGCAATGTCGAAGCATGCAATTGAGTATTATGATGTATTGTTGAATTTGAAAATCCAGGTGGTGGAGGTGGCAACGAATTCGAATTAAAATAATTCATATGATTCGTTTGAAGCGGAATTTGATTATTATTATTATTATTATTATTATTATTATTGATATTATTATTATTGATATTATTGAGATTGTGGTTCTTTGGGTCGCTAAGATAGCTTGCAAATGATGATACAGGCGGTTTCACATAATCATAATCTAAACCAAACTGCATTTGATTATTATTGTAATTATTACTATTATTATTTGATAATTGATCATAATTACTGTTAACTTCATTCAATACAGATCCCAACAATGCAGATTCATCATCGAAAAATGAGTTAATATTATTATTACTATTATTATTACTATTATTATTGGTGGTTGTATTCGTGGTATTCATCGATGTCCAATAATCATTAAATGAACTCGCACGAAATAAGCCTGATAAATTATTATCATTCGCTAAGGGAGTGGTAGTGATTGGCAATGAAGGTGGTAATAATGGAGATGAAGTAGTAGAAATCCACATATTATTATTATTATTGTTACTATTATCATGATTATTTAACGAATTTGCACTTGTGGAACTTTTCATTCCTAAATATCCGAGAATGTCACCACCTAATGGATTATTATTCGCTTGCGCTATAGTATCATTTCCAAAACCTCCTAATCCTCCCATTATCCCTTGTTGAGATGACGGTAAGTAGCCGTAATTACTATTATTATGAGGAGGAGTAGGTGTTTGGTTCAGAATCCTAGCAAATGCTGGTCGGAAAACAATAACATCATCCAATAACTCATCATCTCCATTGGCAGTATTCGCGTTAATTAAGGCTGATTTCTGATTCAAATTATTAACAGAATTGTTACCCATAATCGAAGAAAGGGAAGTTAAGTCTCTGCCAATCACACCATTATTATGATCATGATTATTATACGATAATCTCTGAGAGTCATCATGATACTCTGGATCAACATTAATTCCACCCCAATGCATCATAACATTATCAGAAGTGACGACTTCTTGATTAGAAGTGCTCGTGTTTAAGGCATTCTCAGAATTATAATTAGCATTTATTATGTTTTTACCATAATTTTCGATCATTGCATTCACATGTGACTGCTGTTTAGTTGTATTAGTACCAGGTAATGGTGGGAATTCCTCTTCACTGATACCTACATGATTGTTGGAACCACTTAACCCCTTACCGACAACAGGCGAAGCTTGATTATTAGCTTTATGATCAAATAATGCATTCCCTTCGCTGTTTGTGCGAGCATGCTTTGTATCAGTCTCGTTACGGGATGGTTTCTTTTGCGATTGGTTTTTAGAATGAAATTGATTAGACTGATTTTTATTAGTATTTGTTTGTGGTTTAGTTGAAGTAGCTGTAAATAATATTCCTTTTTTCTCTTCAGATTTTAAATTAGATGTTCCTTTACGACTCGAGTTATTATTGTTATTATTATCGGTACTTGTGATGGACAAAACAAACGGGGAAATTCGATTTGCTTTTGGTGTATTAATAAGTGATTGCTCTTGTTCTTTCAGCATTTGCCGTTTCGAGTCGATTACTGACAATTCTTTCGCAGCTAGAGGCACTAATATATTAGAAATGAATTGTATAATATTCACTTGCCGAAGAAAACGAGATTTCGTTTCTGAATAAATATTGAGATTTTTTGAAAGCGGATCAAATTTATTGAAATTTTTCTATTTTTGGAAATATTATCAAAATGAAAAATTTATTAAAAATTATAATGTAAAATAAAAGATAGTATTCTTCACTCACCTCAAACCTTTCAGCAACAGGAAGAAATCCTCTTAATTCAACATATTCTCTGAGGAATTCAACTGAAGTTTCATTTGCAAAATCATATTTCACAAATTCATTTTTGCTTTTATCTTCTTCTAATATTTCAATTAATGATGATAATGATGCTCTCATTCCTGATCTTGAGCGACTTTCAGCTCGTAGAAGCTCTTTATCAGCAAAACTATGCTTCGTATTATTATTATTCGGTTTTATTTTTATTTGAGATCCGAGCTGTAGCATATGAATGTCTTCATTTTCATCTACGTTAGTTCCATTTACAGATTGATTATGTAAATAATCTAAAAACTCCGTTGATACCAGGTATTCTTTATGTAAAATTGACCAATCAGAAAATACTGATAGCATTGGCAATAATCTGTTCATTAATGATTTTCTTCCTTTTTCACCAGATGACATGGCAAGATTGATTCGAACACATGATCTAAATAATAAAATAAAAAAATTCAAATAAAATTTATAACTATCAAAGACGATAACAAACCTGTTGATCAAACCAAATAAAGTAATTATTGCTAAACATTCTGTTAATGTTCTTGTTGAGGTTTTTTGACTTGGAAAGCGTCTATTTGAGCAATGATAAACAGAAAATAAACAAATAGACAATAATCGAACAAGTAATGCATCAGGTAATGAGAAATTAGCGAGTTGTTGGTCATATTCTTCAAAAACAATTTGCAGCAATGACCAATATGGTGATAAATCTGGAGCAAAAATATTATCGCTATTGTTATTATTATCATTATTATCAGTTTTTTGTATTGATTGTTGGGACCAAGCAAATAAAACCCCATGTAACTTAATAAATTTTGTTAAGAAAAGTTTTGTTTTATTGAAATCATTTGAGCCATTACTCTTATTTCTAGAACTATGATCTGATATCATTGATTTTTGAGCATTTAATTGACTAAATAACTTTGCATTTTTTGCAAATAATACTGACAAATTTTCCAATCCTCCAGTAAATGGATGTTCAACCAAGTTACTCCTGCAGTAATGATAAACAGCTATACATTCAGCTTCATTATAAGTTGCTAAAACAGCCAATTGATTCTGAGCATTACCAAAGGTTGGAACAATAAGAGAGGCTCGTTCATAATATCTCTCAGCTTCAATGAATTCTTTAGAATCATTATCAGAATATAATTCTTTATATCTAAAATTGATGTTAAGATCAAAAAAAATAATCTTTATTAACTATTGAAAACGTTTACCTGGCAAGATCTCCTAAATATAAAAGACATCGATGCACACAATGGATGATTGAATCGTGGATTTTATCGTTATTTTTATCTTCAATTTCAGTTGAATTTCGGTTTATTGTTAATAATCGAGCACTATCTTCAAACTATTTTATCAAAAATTATATATTTATATATATTTTAAAAGGGAAAGGTTTGCATGAAAAGGAAATATTACCTCAAGCATCAGCGTTTGATAAAATATGATGGAATCAGCAAGGAATTGGATAAAAGATGCAGTTAATTTTCCTAAATAAGCTTTCAATTTATCAATTGGCAAAGATGTTGCTGAATTATTTGGAAACTGTTTTGAATTTTCAATTTGACCAGCATAATTCCTGATACTGCGTCTAAATTCTTCTATTTGCTTATAGAAACAAAATTTCCATAGTGATCCATCAATATCCTTTTTATCTTCCATTAAAAAGTACTCTTTGCTTATGATCACTTGTCGATAATCATTACGAATTCTAAAGATTTAATTAATAATACAATTTAAAATTTGGATTTTATCAAGAACTATTTTGCAGGACAGAGAAAAGTTAATATTTTTTGCAATCTAATCAAGTAATATTTATTGTACCTGTTAAGCAAATCAGCTATTTCGTGTCGATATTTTTGAGGTTCATCATCCTTCAATTCTTTAATTTTCTTTTCACGATCATAATTATCTCGCAGTATTTGTGGAATATCCAACGGCATTTTATTTCTCAGGTATACTGTAGACTAAAATATTTTGATCAATTTTTCATTTTAAAGTATATAATCGGATAATCCGCTTGTGTGAACACGATAAAGTTATACAATATAAATCATATGATCATCCTCCAAAATTGGAGAGGATAAATAATTTCGCATCTGCTGGAACATAATGGATATGCGAAGCACCATGCAAAGTATATGGCATTTTAAATACTAATTAATTATATATATATACAGCAGCAGGGATTATTACTACTCAAAATCTGGGATGATTACAACACACACACACGTCAGGGTATATATGAGGAAGAAATATGGGGAAGAAATACCACCACAAAGTAAAAGTATTATTGTGGAACTTATAATATTAAGTTGTTTTTACACATATTTATGAAAAACATCTTGCTTTTCTATGATAGTATTTTCATTCATTCATTCATTCATTTATTCCATAAATGTTCTTTTGTTATAGAACTTTACTTGTTTTTCATTATTCGCTTTTATAATTGTGCAAATATATAGAAATTGAAAAAGAGACTAGAGTTAACCTGATTATTAAACCTGTGGTTGCTTAAAACAACTTCAAGAGAATGCCGGTACACTTAAAAACACATGACACTATACTAAAGATAGCGGCTAGCGGATTTTATGAATGTCACAAAGACAGAAACAACTCATAAATGCTCATAATCATATAAATATAAGAAACTAGTTGACTTGATATTGTAAAATCAACATCTTAGCAACTTGTGAATAAACGAACACTTTAGATTATCCAATGATTGCGTTATTAGATTCAAATAATGATTGAATATTCAAATAATAAATTATTGTGGATTGTAACTACAATCAATGCTAAATGATTTAATATTGTAACTAAAATAAACTTTCTACTAAACGTTTAAGCGATGTCAATATTAAATTGAATAATAAGCAAATTCACAATCAAAATATTTAATATTTAACACAATACAAATCTAATTGGATTACATTCCTTAGGCAATCTCACCATCCAAAACATCCAATTCTTTTTTACTAAATATTCCCATTTTTTCTAATAGAATTCTCACTGGTGCAAGTAATCCTATCAAAACTGGGAAGAATACACCAATACTCGTTCCTTTAATCCAAAACATTGCTCCAAGTAAAGCCAATTGAATAGAAGTGTATAATTTTGTGCGATTTAAACCAACTTCTTTCAACCAATTCGTTCGAGGAGCATCACGAGAATCAGTTACAAACAGCTTCGTTCGCTCGGCCATTTCTGTAGTTCCAATCGATGATATTCCCAAATATAAAAACAATCCTGTCAACACAGAGATAGGGAGCTTGCGTAACCAATCACGGCAAAACACGATTGAAGATCCAATTAGTGCATGAATTAAAAAGCCTGTAACGCGTTGTTCTCTCACACCAGTTAATTCAAGTGTTGGTCCAGTTGATTTATCATCAGACTTCTCCACTGTTGCATCAATTGGAGCATCCAACGTTTTATATTCCTTTAATGATCTTAAATGTGCAAGAGATCTTACTGTTGCAGCAACCATCCAAGGCATACCTAACATCGATGTAATTGTGGTAACGATTGCAACAACTAGCATATCAAGGTGAATTCCAGAGCCTTTTTTAAGTTTATTTTCTTTTGACATAATTAATCTTACTGTGATATTTTGATCCATGAAAAGCAGTACTGTTGCCATCAGTGCAGGGAAGAGACTAAGAAATTTAACTTTGTTTGATACGGAAAATATGTCGACAATCCATGGTCTTCCACATGTGGTTGATAAAACTTGAGGAACAGCTAACATGGGTAGCTTTAAGCAATCATATCTTCCCATTGCCAACATTGCTGTTTTAATTCCAGCTAGCACACCTGATCAAAGATTACTTACTTTAAACATAATATTTCAATTGCAATACAAAAGTTAAGTTATACCTAATGTTGGAGCAAAATCAGCTAACAAATCTCTGATTTTTCTCGGAAAATAAGGAGTTTTTCTAAGTGAAGCAAGTGTTGCAGCAACAGAATATGTTACTACTGCAACGATCAATGATACTGTAGCTTGTAAGCCAGTTGTAGCTGGACTTGCAAAATTTTTATATAATTCTTTGACTGCTTCGATTATAAATATAACTGATATGAGAGTTGAGAATATATCATCGGTAAATTTTGTGAAGTATTCAACCAAATTGGAAGTAGAAAAAAATGCTGATAAATACAGGAATAAACTGGACCACAAGCCGACCCATGCATAAACTGGGAGAAACGCCACATTGTTGATTTTACAAGCTTCATACAGTACTTTGAGAAAAGCCAATAATGGACCTATGGTTAGTTAAAATATTTTATTAAGAACATAAAACTTATTTAAGTTCTAAATGAATTAATACCAGTAGTCCCAATAATTGTTATTGGTTGGCCAGCAAAAAGTGCATAGAGCACTCCACCAATGGCTGTAGCTCCAACTGTCTCCACAGTACCCATCATACCACCTGTTGCTAAAGACAAAAGACCGCCAAATGCAACTGCTGGAGCTAGACATGCAAAGAATAAGAAAAAAGTCGATGATAATGTCTTAATACTAAATCCATCTGTGATATCCGATAAATAATACTTAGATTTATTAAGGAGATCCTTTTTCAAGCCTTGACCAAGCGGTTCTATAATTTTAAGTGGAGCTGTAGTTGTTGAAGTTGTCATAGAAAGCGTTGGTTGTGCCAATTTTATATTATGACGTGAATGAAAACTACTAAATGAAGTTTTGGACTGTAATGAGTAGTATTTTGCAGCATTGAATGAGTAAATGGGTTGAGCAAGCAACGCAATCGTAATTAGAAATTTTATTGAACAATGTTTTTGATTCATATTTGAATTCTCAAATGTCACTGTGACAAAAAAAACAATAAGAAACAATCTACTTTGATCCACTTGATGCTTGAAACTCGCAAATAATTGGAATATCTTTATATACTGCAGACTGTGGATCAGAATTAGAATTTGAGAATTTGAGAAAATGCGAAAATGCAAAAAAAAAAGTTTTGAATTCTCTCACACCCGAACCGTATAACTTAAATAGGTCCACATACTTAAATAGGTCCGCATCACGTTTTTTTACCAAAAAAACAGACTTCAATATTTTTAAAAACCAATACTTTCATAAACTTTCTTACAATTCTAAGTAGATAGATAGATTTTAAATGGTTGATTTACCCTACTCATATGAAATTTC
>VKHH01006456.1:0-19188 GCA_015144975.1 Epipyxis sp. PR26KG
AATAAAAACAATAATAATAATAATAATAATAATAATAATAATAATAATAATAATAATAATAATAATAATAATAATAAGGCTGAAATAACAAGAACTCATAGTTTGGATTTACTGATTGCTGATGGAAGAATGATTGGACGTGCTATGACATTCGATGATAATAATAGTACAAATAATTATAATAACGAGAATAATGATGATAATTTGCTCAAGAAATTGAATGAAGATGAATTAAGAATAATAATACGAACTGCTATTCGAAGACAAGTTGAAGTGGAAGTATATATAGGTTGTAGTGTTCGTATAACAAACATATTAACAATTGCATATGAAACAAATGAACAGAAATTACAATTGAAAATAAATCAATTATTACATCAAACGCAATCATATTATGGGATACCACCTAAACATATTTCACCAAGTGGATGGGAAAATGTAGTTTATATTTTACAAGAAATTAGAACAAAAACGTTACCACAAGATCGTATTGATACATTATTAGCATTAGCTAAAACAATCCCTAATTTATATCAATTTGAACATCCTTCTGCAGAAAACCCATTAGGTGCTGATGATATTTTACCGATATTTATATATGTGATTGTAAAAGCTCAAGTGCCTAATATGTTATCATTAAATCAAGAATTACAAGGATTATGTGATCCTGATATGAGGCTAAGTGAAACTGGTTATTATTTAGCAACATTAGAAGCATCATTACAGCATATCATAGAAGCTAATGTGGAACAAAAACAAGGTTTATTTGCAGCATTAAAAAGATTTGCAATGATTGATCCAAATGATAGTGAAGACATTTCAGATGATGATTCTAATGATAGTGATTGAATGTACAACTTATTTGGTGCAAATGATATATAATTCGATCATGATCGAAACAATAATAATAACAATAGTAAATCTTTTTCATTAAAATATAATATTTAATTTACAGTACTTTAAAAAAAAGATTTAAACGCAAGATTATTATAGTAAATATGATTGTTTATATGTTATTTTTACTCTATTTTTATTTGATGAATAGGTATTGGTAGATATTTCGAATCACCATATCCTTGACATGCTCCTAAAGAGTTCTTATTTCTTGATTGATGATCCATTTGTTTATATGACTGATCGATCTTTAATTCCATTTCTAATTCATTTCTGAGTTCAAACCATTTTTTGTGAAATATTTCACATAATACTTTGTTTCTTGGGTTGACAAAGTCAGTGCATGTCCATGGCTTCTGACATATAGTAAAATGAGCTGATTTTACTAAGTTTGGATCTTGTATGCGACAGTCTTGACAAGTTGTATTTCCATTGATGCACTTGTGAGTATTAGGCCAATATGGATTATCAACCATACAATTATAAACACATCGATTCAACTCCAGAGCATCACCATGATGAACAACATGATAGAAATATGGAACTATCCCTTGTATTGTTTGGCCTATGAACCACATTAAATAAATATTAGTAAGTTTGCAGCATATACATTTTACAAACAGTACGAACTGTTCGGAGTATTTGTTATCTTACCTCCCCAAAAGTTACCAATACCTGACCTTCCCCACCCTCTATTACCAAAATCACCTTTTCTAATAATTGACCGCAATTCTTCAAACCGTTCTAAAGATGGACGTACAACTAAGAATCCTCCTTGTGCTGGTGGAACTGGAGCACTACCTTTCATATTATAGTCACCAGTGAATAACATTTCCTTGTTTATTTCATACAATTCATCCATGTTTTGATATATAATTGAATCCATGTCTAAATGAACAACACTAACGACATAATGTATAAAAATGATGTTACAGTATGTTTGATATCGATAAATAACATGAAAATTGTTGACACAAAACAAATAAAGTAATTAAAAATAGTATGGGTGCATTTTTATATAAATTATAAATGACTATTGCTTGCAACAATCACAACATCATAGTCTATGTATATTATCATTCAATAGCATTATGATTACCGATGGTATTCGGTT
This sequence comes from Epipyxis sp. PR26KG, assembly GCA_015144975.1. Taxonomy (NCBI): domain Eukaryota; class Chrysophyceae; order Chromulinales; family Dinobryaceae; genus Epipyxis; species Epipyxis sp. PR26KG. The sequence goes on from VKHH01006456.1 coordinate 2,009, forward strand.
AAGGTATATGCCCATAATTTTAAAAACTCATCTGCTCCACAACATCCACTATTTTTCATTTTATCAGCATATTCTTTATTTTCAATTTCTTCTAAACTAACTGGTAGTTTCTTTTCTAATATTTTCCATCCAAATTGTGATAATATGTCTCTAGAAGTTTTCACGCTTGGAACAACAAAAGCAATCAGTTCTACATTGAATTTTGAATCATACCCTTTTGCCACATCATGCACTTTTCTTGCTGCATAACCTAATACTAATGCTCCATCTACAAATGGACCATCTTTGGTGACTGTTATCGCATAGGCGATGGTTTTCTTTGGAACGGATTGCAAAATAGGATTTATTTGCACTTCGTGATTCGGAATGACAGTGTTTTCTATAATAATACTATTACTGTTTGGATCCAAGTTGGAATCGGAGATCTTCGAAATGTATTGTTGTGCTGGGTTTGGTATTACAAATAATAACAGAAAAATGAAAAATATTAATGTGTACAATACAACTCTCAAAGGAGTAAAGAAGGAGGTGGAACCAACAGGCTTTCTACTTTTCATATCGTGCTTTAAACCTTTAATAATTGGAGCTTCACTGTAGTTATTGCTGTGTTGTTAGCTGTAAAAATTACAATTCCAGAATTATCATAAGCGAAAAATACAATAATAATAATGAACCACGATTCAACGACAATAAACAGAGTTATGCATTTTTACATAACATAGTCAACAAAATGTATGCATTACTCAATAAATCCTTTTTTAATTAAATATACAGTAATAAGTAAATTATTATTGATTATACCATTATACCGGTATTTGATTGAAAATTGAAAAAGTTGTTTAAAAAGTGTCGTTATATCAAGGGCTTGTGCAAATTTAGTTTATTTTAGTTGGTAAAAAGTTCTTCACTACTGTTCCAAATTGACAAGTTTCAGTAAAACGCAATTTTTAACAATATGTACTTCAAGTTGTTCAAACAAATCCTTTCAATGTTTCTTGTAGAAGAGTTATGACTTGAGAAAAAGTTGAAAATATCATCTTATTATTTGATCACACCAAAGACTACTTCTACAGTACTTATATGCATTACTTAATACATTTGGCCACAAAACAAGATCAATACATGTGTGTGTTTTGAGATCAATATATACATGATAAAACTTTTCTTAAATATTATTTATTAATTTGTTATTACTTTTTGAAAAAAATTAAATACGATGTCAAAAATTCTAAATAATCATCATAACAATGCAAAAATGATAAATAATTGTACAAAAATACTGCCAATTCTATTATTACAGTATAACTTGTAAATAAAATATATCTAATTAATAATTAAATAGGAAAAGATAAATGCATTTTATACAGAATATTTATATAAAAATTACTTTTCACATTATAGTTGATATATTTGTTGTGATTCTTGAATAACTGATTATTTTTATTTCATTTCATTTTTGTAATAAATGTTTCAACATATCAAGTAAAAAGTAATCATGTTAAAAATAGATAAGCAAAATATTGTTTTAAGTCGAAAAGGTATGTAACAGAAAATCATGTTTGATAAAACAAAGGATTTATTTTCTTTGCAATCATAAGATCAGTAGTATTCTGAAACCTCTCATTATGTTTATCACTTGTCATAGTAGGATTCCATTTGCAATTATCATAATCATAAATATTTTTATTTTTATGTGTTTGCATGCTCTGGGGGCTTTTAAATATATTTAAATTTACTTTTGGTGTTGTTAGAGTCTTTTTATTCTCTTGCTTTGTTTCATAAGATAATTCTAATGTCATATTATTTCGAGAATTATTATTCACATTATTACCATTATTTCTGTCATCAATGCTATGTGTCGGATGAGAAAAGCGACGATTTGCTGAACCTAATAATTTGTTTAAATTGGAATCACTATTATTATTAATGATGAAAGTATTAAAATCACCATTATTATTGACATTTAATTCATTATAAGAATTGATAGAATGAAAAGAATTATTGCGATTAATTTTTCGGATCATATTTGTAGAATTTTCATTCATTTTACTTTTATTATTATTACTAATACTATTATTCATAGTATTGCTTCCGTTTCTATTATTCGATATTAATCTACTGGCACTTGTAGACCGACTTAATAGGTTTCTTTGAATTGATTTATCATTACTTTGTTTACTATTACTATGTTTAATTTTATTTGCTTTATTTAAAAAAGGTGAAAATCTTGGAACAGAAGGAGCAGTTGATATAGTATTATTTTCAGTTAGATTTGATAATGATCCAGTTCCATGAGGAGAATCATTTTCAACAGGAATAAAATCATTATAATTAATATTTGAATCCAAAAATAACATAGAATTACTACCATCAATATAACTATTATGTTTATTTTGATTATTATGATGATTTGGAAAATTATCATTTTCAGTAACAGGTTCGCTTTCAATTATTGTCATAGTTTTAAAATTATATTCATTCTGTAAACTAATTTCAAAACTATGTGTTTTGTTTAATTTGATTGTTTCATTTGAATGTAACGATTTGTTTAAAGTTGAAACTATATCTAATGACTTCTTTGCTAATTCATTTTGCAAATCAATGGTTGGACAATTATTAATTTTATTAAAGGTTGGACGATGTTCAAGTTTAAGTTCTAAATTTTCCCACATTTGCAAAGCATCTTTAGTAAGCTTTTCTTGTTTGTTTAAAATTGAATCGAATTCTGATTTAGCTTTGAGTATACTCTCAATGTTTACAAGCATATTATTTGTTTGATTAGTTACATTACTAACATTTTGTTGTTGGTATTGATTATTAACAAAATCATCAATATTATCATCCTCTTCTTCCTCCTCAAATTCTTGATCAATCCAATCAAAATCTTCTTTATTATTTAGTTGATTCGATATAACTTTAATAAGCTTGATTATTTTCTGTTTAGTAGTGCTTGTTATTACTTGCTTATATGTTGGATGATGATGAATTAACTCAAAGAGCATTTTTAATGGCATCAATCCTTTCGCACGTGCCACTCTGATAATATTGTATATATACGCTTTGAAATCATCTGATATAATATTACTAATTGTTATATCATTTTTTTGGTTGATTTTAATGTATCGAATTATCTGTTCATATAATTTAGAGTATGCGCGATGAGGGTGGATAGGATCTTTTCTCCTCGCTTCATCAATAAAATCACAGAGAGCCGAAAATTTATTCCAATTAATACTATCTTCAATATTTGAATCTGCATTTATTTCGTGTTGATAACCATTATTTATATTTAAAAACTTAATCAATAATAAAGAAATTGACAAACAATCCTCTGACTTCGATGCAAATTTTTTATCATAGCAAGTCAATGAAAGCGCGAACTGATATACATTTAAATAATCCATTGAAATATTTGAATTTCTTTGATTTATAGTAAATGATATTAGATGCGAAAATAATTCTTTACGTGCATCTCGTTTTAATCTTTGAGATGCCGAGTTCATATTTTTTCCATTTGTTACTCGATTGCACAATTCAATAAACAAATCCAACAACGAATTGTCCGAAATTTCGAGGAAAAGAGAATGAAAAACTTTAATGATTGAAGTATCATCACAATTTACAAAATGGTCTTTTAATTGCGTGATGCTTAAACCCAATATAATATCCATTTCTTAATATTTTATTTAGCAAATTACAAATTACATACTGGCATACTGGCATATGGCATACCACCAAATAAATTAAATTTGAAATACAGAATGCTTTACTTTTTGAATTTAAAGCAACGTTTCCGTGAAGAAGATGAAAGTTAATAAAAAAGTTTTGTTGTTGACTAATAAATTGACTACCCCACCCTGCAAAAATTACACAAAATTACCGGCGGTAATAATTTTAATACACCGCCAGCGGTATTATGGGTGTAAATCAATACATCAATACCACCGTTATATATACTACTGGTAGAATATATACAAGTATATTGACCAACAATCCAACAATAAAACTTAAAAACCTTAAGTAAAGTAGATTGGGATAGAGACTAAATTTGGTTCTTCTCCATGTTTTCTTCTTTCAACATCAGCAGCTCCAAAGCTGATTTGAGTGGAACTTCCGACCCTACAGATGTCATTGCTGCTGGTGCTGGAAAAGAGAATGATAATTCTAATAAGATAACTAAAAATGCTGTTACCAATGGTGTCGTTGATGTCAATGCTATTCCAAGCAAAGACGAAAGGGCTATAAAACAATTTCGATCTGGTGATTATCAACTTCAACTTCATATAATCGAAGGCATTGAATTTATTTCACCAAGTGGGGATTCTTTTGTGAAACCTGTAATTTCCATCGAAGCATTTCAACAGCATATTGTGCACACGAAACAAAAACCAGCTGGTAGTAGTGCAATATTCGATGAATATTTTCGAATAGCTTTACCGAACATGACTCCGGCTCAGCTTGAAGACGGATGTATCCTAATTGAAGCGATTGATGCATCGACAAACGTTTATAGCTTAACTCATTCAAAAAATCTGATTGGTTCATTTGAAATTGACGCTCACGCCATTTATGATTCTTCAAATCATGAGATATATCGACAGTGGATGCCAGTATTTGATTCAAAAGAATTAAAACTGTCAGGTAAAATATTATTAACATTAGAGCTGCTTGGTCCAAAAGACACTCCAAAGATTCATGATCGAGCAGAAGAATTGGCAGAAGAAAAGAAACAACGTAAGAAAAATGGAGAAAATATTTCTTCGATCTTTTCAAATTTGAAACCCTTCCCACAAAAGTTGAGCTTTTTGGTAGTTGAATTCTTTCGGATTGAAGACTTTATTCCATTAGGAAAGACATTTTTATTTGGAAATGACCACGAATTTTTTATTTCGGTTGACTTCGATAAAAATAATAATGCTTGTATTCCTGATTTCAAAATGGACACTAGTAATGATATAATGACTGCTCTTTGGATTCCTTTTATGGATCCAACATTTTCATCTAAAATTACAATCCGATTATTCGAAAAACACTCACTATCAAATCTAGTTATTGCAACAGCTGTATCTCCATTGCTAAATTATCGTGCTATAATAGAAAGTAAATTATCAAGTCGAACTCTAGACGAAAACAATAATTCTATATCATTACATTCACGATATCATTGTTTTTGGGCTAATTTTTATGGTCCACCAGACCCTAATAATCATGCAAACGAGGATGTTAGATTAGAAATGGCGAAGTTTCCTTCAATTGCTACATGCTACAAAGGAAGAATGATGGTTAGGGTTTATAGAGAAGAAGATGCCAAGAAGAGCAATGGAGAACGAAGAGCTGCAAAGGTGTTTACAACATCTTTACCAAACAATTCATCATCTTCAACATCTTCCAAAAAACAATTGAATTCTTCAAAGAAGAGCAAATCTCAGACCTCCTCATCCGCTGATAATTCCATGACAACTAAAGACATCCTCTCAACACATAGACCGTCACAGAAGACGTATACTTTACGTGCAATGGTTTTCGCAGGTCAAGGCTTTCCGGAAGGGTACTATATTAACACTAAACCAACATTTTCAATCGAAGTAAGAATCTTGCATGTCAAAGTAACCACTGTCCCTATATCTGTTAATGGCGGATACTGTTGGTGGAAAGATCCGATGGCATTGCCGATTGAACAAGACGTGGAATTACCTTGTGATATCTCCATGATTCCTGATCTCTTTGTATATCTAATATTGAATTCTTCTAAAGAACCTATTTGCTACAAGCGCTACAATACTCAGGAACTATTACAAAGGCCTGAATCGGAACATTTTGGAACTGATCCAAGTTGGATTCAACTCAAATCTGACAAAGCTTATGGATACGTGACGGAAGACTTGACACCTGGATCTGTTTTAATTAGATTAGGATTTGGGACCAAAGATCAAGCAAATAAAACTGTATGGAATGCTATAAGTCCTCCTAAACATTTTAATTGTCAATTAAACGTTCATTTGTATCGAGGAAAAGGATTATCACCAAGTGACAGTAATGGACTACTTGATCCTTTTGTGATGGTTAATCTTGGTTCAAGCAATTATAAGAGTAAGGAATTTTTCAAAAATCGAGATCCGATGTTTTATCAAACAATACCATTTAATTGCTCATTGCCTGAAGACGATTTCCTTAAACCGCATTTGTATTTGAAAGTTTTTGATCAAGATCAGTTTTCAGGCGATGATTTTGTTGGTTTGGTTCGAATCGAATTAACGAATAAATTATGTTTGCCTCCAGTGCCTGTAGATACCGAGTTACTACCCATTGTAGAAGATCCACAATGGTATCAATTAACTGACAAGTCTGGAAATCCTATACTCGGTCAATTATTAGTTGGATTACAAATAATTAAAATCATGCAAAATAATAATAATCAGATTTTGACTTCGATGATGTCTACAAGTAATCATGGCAATACTTTAAGCAATAATAATAATTCATCAAAAATAATTGCATCACCTCCTTTAAAACCTTCTACTAAGCCATGGCAAATAAGTATTATTATTTTAGGATTAAGAAATCTAAAACCATCCGGTTTGATACCAATAGAAAAACCATACATAAAAATAACATTAAATAATGTTGATTTATTGCAATTACCGGTGTCACGTAAACCCAACCCAAATAATCCTAATTATTGTTACAGTTTTCAAGAAATTGTCATGTTAGCAGATAATCCTATATTTGCACCTAATTTAAATGTTACAGTAAAAGATAAAAGAAACTGGTTGACAAATTCTATTTTAGGCACATCTTTTGTCCCATTAGATATAAAAATGTCACAAACTATAATAAATAATTCTTATAATCATAAAAGATTTCGTTCAGGCAATCCTGATATTGCTCTTGGCGAATTAATTGAACAAGAAATGTTGGATATTAATCAAAAAAATAGAAATGAAAATAATTTATCTCACAATAATCAGAACAATCTTTTACGTAATCGTAATCAATCGAACCAATTAATTGAAATTGCTAGTTATCTGAAAGATCGAGATTTTGTTGAGAGTGAATTAGAAAATGTATTAGGTGAATGTCCATTTGAATTTTATAATATTACAACTGGTTCTGCTGGTGGTGCATATTTTGATACTCCGTTTTCAAAGGTATAGACGGATATAATATAATATTTTACTTAAAATTATAACAAATTATTGTTTAAAATCCTCAATGATATTATCATTTAAAATCAAAAGTTTTATTACCAATAGGTCGACAGACGAAATGTTTTAATGATAATAATAATTGTATATGTTATGTTATCATATGTGTGATAGAAGCGAAGTCAGTCATGCTTACAAATATGATAAAGCAAACTTAATAATTTTATAAATTCTTCTTATTTATTATTAAAATAATCATTTTATTCTTAATTTTCATTTTCAGGTTGGATTATTGAAATGTACAATATCACTAACTCCAATCAAATCATCTGACAGTGTTTATTCCCCTAGGAGCAATAAGATCAATAACTTAACGACTGAAGAGCAGTTAATTCATTCATCCATATCTAAACCTGAGTTAGTAAAGGTAATGTTTGTTAATTGAAAATATATTGTGGTCTTCCCGATAAGAAGCTACATTAATTTAAATTCAACCATAATTGATGGACTATGTTAAATTCATCTATATTAATGTTATCAATTATTAGTAATAATTGATAGTAATAATGTTAATAATCTCGATTACTTGCAAGTAATGCAGCATATAATCACCAATTTTATCGCTAAGAATATTCCAACTATCCAAAATAATGGGCGAATCTGATGGATCATACTTAAGTGGTTATTCATTTTGATTTTTTGATTTATTTTTTATTTGTTTGTCTACTTTATTTTGAGTGAACTTCTTTTACAGATTATGCATCATAATGTTCACTAATAGTGCAAGGTTTGAATAATAAGCAAACAATCCTGTTTCTAATCCAAGAACATAATAATAGTTTATTTATTAAGTTGATTTCAAAATTTTGAACTTTATTGAACATTTTCTTATTCATTTTATTTCTAGATTAGAATATATATTCTCCGTGCAATTCAATTAACAGCTAAAGATAATGACAATTTATCTGATCCTTATTTAATAGTTCAATTAGAAAATGAGAAATATTCAACCAAAGATCGACATAAAAATAATACAATTAATCCAAAGTTTCATGAATTTTTTGAAATTCAATCATTATTACCAGGCTCAAGCGAGCTACTTATTACTGTGATGGACCATAATGATTTTAAACCAGATAGTTTAATTGGCGCTACAGTTATTGATATTGAAGACAGGTAATTTGTTGGTAATATTTTTCAATATTTTTGGAAACTTCTGCAAACAGTTAATACAAATTATCATCTACAAATAAAATAAAACCGTAAAATTAATTCTTTCTTGAATATCGTCAATGAATTTTATTACATTCCTGTATAAAAAATATGTCACATAATTTATGATTTTTGTAAAAGTGTCTTGAATTGACACACATATCTTCAACATACATTCATTTTGTTTGTTGAATTATTTTGATTAACATAATATAATCATTCAATATTTTCTCATTTAATAAATTATTTCCCATTTGACATTTAATAGATGGTTAAGTTTAGCTTGGAGGGAATTAGGGAAAGGCGCTTCACCCGAAATTGAGCCAAAAAGACCCGTTGAAAAGAGATCATTATGGAATCCGTCAACCTGTAATCCGCAAGGAACATTGGTAATGTGGGTTGATATTTACACGATTGCAGATTCGAAAAAGTTTCCTCCGATGGAAATAAAACCAGCAGATCCGGAAGAATGGGAGGTTATAATATAATATATTGAATTATAATGTAGTATTTTATTACTTACTCAGCTCCAAATTATTAACTGACTGTCAAGTTTTTGTGCAGATGTTTCTCGTTGGAAAACTGCGTTACAATCAAATGTAAAGAGCTGCTAGACGACTTGCAGGAGAAGGTTTTGGTTCGAAACGCAGTTTTTCAACGAGAATCATCTATACCAAAGCATTTGGTCGATTTGATCAGAGAATTTATATTACTTGATAATGATTCACATCATTGTTTGAAAATCACATAAATAATATTATTATAATTTAAACCACTCTGTATTGATTCGATATCATAATAACTCTAAATTACTACTTTATGGTGAATGAATTGAATGGTTGTTAAAAATGTTTTAGATTCGTCTTGTTGTATGGACAGCTTCTGACATCCCTCCTGGAGATCCTTTCGAGGATATGAATGATTTATATTTTAAGTGCATCATGCGTGATGCACAACAATCAACTGATTGCCATCTACGATTAGTAACAGGACAAAAAGGGTCTTTCAATTGGCGTATGAAGTTTCCCATACAATTACCATTAAATTCAGACGAGGAAGGATTAGCAAGAATTGTTATTCAGGTCAAATAATACCATATTAGTGGGGAAAACCCCGGTTTTTAAAACCTCACATTTTATGAAATATTGTGAAATTTTAGTTAATGTACCGAGTTAACTCGAGGTTTAAAAACCAAACTACGGAATGGTAGAGTTTCAAAACCTCCCTTTTACAAAACCGGAGGTTTATTCATTAATATGAGGTGTAACTGATAACTTCCTTATTTTGAATAACTTTTAGTCAATTGTTTTTATATGACATGTCATATTGTGTTATATTATTATATTATGATTTGTTATATTATGTCATATTGTGTTATATTATGTTATGTTAGGCATGGGATCAGGATGTCATAACTACTTCAGATTGTTTAGGTGAAGCGATGTTAGATTTAACAGAATTCTTCGAAATATCAGCTGCAACAAGAAAGAATAGGAAAGCCGAAGGTATAGATTAATAATAGCATTGCTATTATAATGAATTCTTTTATTGATTATTAGATGAGAAGAAATATAAAATTATATTTCAGCAATTATAATATTATTATTAATTCTGAAGAAGATACAGATAATTTCTCTTATAATTATTAATAATAAATATAATTAATAAAATATTTTCTAATTTTTAGGCAAATCTGAGATATCCTATCATTATTTCCCAGAAGGTAGTTATCAACCAGATAACATGTTTGGTTCTTCCAATCTTCCTAATACAGATAATAATCAATTCTGTTCATGTTTGAAAACTCTTTTCAATTGGTGTTGTTGTTGCTGTCCGATTAATTGGTGTAAAAAGAGATGTTGTTGCTGTTGCAATTGGAAATGGAAATGTTGCCAATGTTGTAGTTGTTTCAAAAACTGCTCATGTTGTGATAATGTGAGGGGTTGTGCTGGTTCGTACCAGTGTTGTAGATGGTTTTGTTGCTGCGGATTTTGGCGGAAGACTTGTTGTTGTTGTTATAAAATACAATCAAACGAGGATAATAATAATGATATTGAAATGGGTGGACATGGAAAGACAAGAGAAGATGAGTCTTCTCCATTGATTAGAGATCAAAATGATAATAGATTGTCAACTGTTTATCAAAGTTATGCAGAGCAACATGAACAAACTGAACAAAATAATAATGATGTGCTCTCAAATAATAATAATAAAAATAATAGCGATGAAAATGATAATAATATAAAAAAGAAAAAGAAAAAGAAATTGACAATATTTGATAAATATAACAATTCTCAAGGTGTAAATGCATCAAAATATCCGAATGTTGGTAAGATTGATTTGAAGTATAAAGGAGAAGACACAGGGCATGTGAGTACTTCCTTATTTTCTTAATTAAATTTATATTAAATTATGAATACCATTCTAGCATAAAATGAAGATAATGAATGAATCATAATTGTAATTTTAGGTTATAATTTCAATTGAATTACTACCAAAGACACTTGCTGATCGCCTTCCAGCGGGACTAGGCAGAAGTGAACCTAATCTAAATCCAACATTAGAAGAGCCAGAAGGAAGAATTGATTTCACTAAGTTTTGGAATCCTCTTTATATTTTAAAGTAAGAAATAAATTCTGGTTTAGAATAGCCCATATGTGTGTGTTGGAATGAAGCTTAAATCAGCAAGATATATTATAGATCGATTTATGCTTTATGTGATATTATTGTTTCAATGATTACAACGTTATCAATATTATATCACTTTTTCATATCCTTAATCAATCATATATCAATCTAATTATGAGTGTTCTTTATTATTATTTCATCAGAAAATGATTCTTTTTAGTTAATTAATTTATTATTTATTATTAATAGCTTTAATAATCAGTTATTCCATAATATGCGAATGTAAATAATCTTTATTCGATAGGGTGATCATGGGTGAGAGGCTATGTGCAGGCATGGGATGTGTTCTGATATTAATATTATCATTTGTTGCTCTTATTTATATCGGCCAACCAATGCTAACGATGTTTATGGTACGATTCACAACAAAATTATTATTTTATATTTTATTAAAATTGCTTAACTAACCATTATGATGACATTTCTGAATTATGTTAAGGCGTTACAAGCGATTGTTGGAGTGACATTTGCTCATTATTTTTCACTTTTCATTTTGATTAGTATGGTATTATGCTTTTGGTATATTCGAAGAAGAGTTACTCAGCAGTTTTGCACACCTGCAACAGCTGATGATAAAGATTTATAGTTAATAATATATATCATAATAAAATGTGTTAATCGAATTTTGATAATATAATATTATGATATTAATCGAAGGAGATTACTCTGTGGCGTATGAAGGGATATATTATTATTTCATCTTCTCAATTACTATTATTGAAGTATATCGTAATCGAATTTATTCTTCAATAATAAGGGGTTGTTATGAGATCAGAAATGATATCATTTGTGTGATTTCAGTATTGATTTGTTTATGAATAAACCAGTTGAGATATGGAATGATCCGCTCGAAATTAGATGAATGGATGAAATGATCATAACCAAGTTGATATGTTATTTGATTACTGTAGTTTAAATAATAATGCGCTGAATATGCTTTGCATTCCAAGTGATGTCTGTCTGTGGTTTGTTTATGAGTTGATTTGTTGGGAATTATTGTTTGTCGTATGGGTATGGTATGCTAATAATTTGAAATGTATTATTTTAAAGGTGATTATGTGATGTTATGAAAATTATTCGACTGCATATCAAATCTTCTGATAATTGATTCTTAATTGAATTATATCATATTTCTATCATGATATCAAATAGTGTTGTTACTGGCAACTGTCACTTCACACAAAAATTATAGAACTAGTTCTAATAATTTATTAATTATTATTAACTTCAACAGTAAAAGAGGTTGCGTATGAACATGTAAATCAATAAATCATGCAAAGAAAACATAAGGAAAAGGACTAACGAATGAAGAAGTGCTAAAACAAAATAATTTAGGTGAATGATTTTTACAATTAACATTGTATTATCGTTATAGTTATCGTGTTTTTATCCGTATGATGGATGTTGAGTTGAACAGTTTCGTACATTTTGACAAAAAATATGACGAAGAAGTGGAAAGTTTTGTCGAAGTGGGAATTTGACTAAAAGTTTGACTAAGTGGGATAAAAACTTTTTGACGAACTGGAAATTGATGAGATGAAAAAAAAAAATAAGAAAAAAACGAAACTGTTGTTGTTGAAGATGATGAAAAAAGTGAAACCGACGAACTTGGGAGAGATTTTGAGAGATTTCAAACATTTCATTTTCACAAATCAATTCAAACTACAATAACAAATTGCTAAAATGAGTTTAACTAAATTTAACAAGAAAGCGTGGAACACCGATGAAGATCAATTATTGCTTCATCTAGTGGAGCTAAATGGTATTAATGGATGCTGGTGAGTATTGTGTACGTCGTAAAGTATTGTATATATAGTCTCATAATTGTTGTTATTGATAATCTTAGGCCTTTAATTGCAACTCAAATGGCAGATCGAACTGGAAAGCAATGTAGAGAACGTTATCACAATCATTTGAAACCAACTATTCGAAAAGGAAGTTGGACAAAAGATGAAGATGATTTAATCAATGAATTACAAAAGAAAATTGGCAACCAGTGGGCCAAAATTGCGAGACTTTTACCTGGCCGATCTGATAATTCCGTTAAGAATCGATGGCATATAATCAATCGATACAGAGCAACGGAACCAACACTTGAAGAATTGTTAAATTCCAATCCTTTTACATTGAATGAAGAAAATAAATCAGACAAGCCAATCGCTGCCACTTCTATTATGAAGCATCCTCTTGTTCCTTTATTAAAGTTGGAGCTCATTTCACCGAAAAGTATTCCTGATGTTGTTTTCACGGTGCAAACTGTGGTTGAATCGTTTGACGAGCATATCGATTACATGGATTTATACTATGGTCATGACTCACATTCGCATGAGTACGATGAAGAAAAAGATACCATAGAATCGATTAGAGATAATTCTATCTTATCTAATCAGAGAATGTTGTGTGAATTGACGTTAGACGAAGCGATTCTTTATCAAACTGAAAATTTTGGAAAATTATCATTTGAAAGCAAACTTTCCGATGATAATGACATGTTAATGGATGAGGATTGGATAAACACATTGATTCAAAATGACAAAATTATTTGTGAAGATCTTAATTGGCCATTCCCAGAGAATTATGTCGGATTATCACATTACATGAAAGTTGTTGACCGTTTCTCTGAACCATCCCTCACCCAACGATCATGCGAAGAATATGATGATAATAATTATTATAATAAAAATAATAATGATATTGCAACAGACTTGGATAAAATTGATGATGATTCCATGAGTTTATTTGATGATGAATTTTCATTATTCGAATCAATTAAATTAACTGACAAAGTTAAAAATGGTAATAATGGAACTGGCTTCGAAGTCATAAAATGTTCTCCTGAAATAAAACAAAATAAAAATCGGAGTGAATTTGTACGTGCGACTCCTAGATCGCCTGTCAATGGCACTTCTTACAGGACTGTTAAACGTCATCGATGTTATTAATTATTTTCTGCTGTGCTGAGGCTTGTTGACTCCATCCTTTTACTCTCATTGTATATTATTATGAATATTATATCTTCAAATTACATGATTATTAACTAAAAATGATCGAAAATGATTATTATTCTCTTACATGATTTAATGATTTACAATATTTTACAACAATCTTTATTGCTATTCCACTTATTTACAGTATCACCGTTTATACCGGACCTGGACCCTTATATATTTTATATTTAATGTTTACTTAATTATTATTCAACTAAAATAATTTTTAAATCAAAATTATAATCAAACAATTATCATTTTTTAGAAAAATTCAAATAATTTGAAATTGACATTTTATCATCAATTGAATGTTGACATTAATGTGATGGAATTGAACTGAAGTGTCATGTAATATAAATTTTGAAAAAAATATAAATGACAATTTTGTTCAAAATAAAAATAAAAAACAGGAAACTTGTAAAATATCCGGATATGGAATTTAAAAATCGTCTAACAATGTATGTGATATATGTTATATAGAGAAACTTCATTGTATTTTGATAAAAAGTAAATACTGATATTCCCCTTAATTTATCCGATAAAACAATTTATTTCATCATCTATTCACTATCATAACACATTTTCATTTTAATTTAAGTAATAATATGATATTTTACAGTAATCTTAATATCTTTTTTAATAATAATTTTTATCTTAGTACCATTATATTATCAACATAATAATGATAAAATATATATAATATATTTATTAGTAAGTTGTTTATTAATATTATGATAATATCGATAATCTAAGATCATAAAATCTATCTTCGATTTCTTTTGTTAACAAATCAAAATGTGATTTGATTTGATCAAATTGTAAATGAGGATCTAAAAACTTCCCTTCACTTACTTTTTGAAGTATTGGCTTTATCGATTCTTTAACATTATACCATTTCAAATTAGAATTATGAAGGGGGCTATTAAGCATTTCGAATTGTTCGTATATTTTTGTACATTTCAACATTCCAATTGTTTTCGTTAATGGACATGTATAATCATAATGTGTGAATTGATTTTGTGCGAGAAAATCTTCTATGATTATATCTCCAATATCTAAAATTAATGTTTGACTGTCTGATAAGTGATCCCTTCCTATTGATATGATCAATTCCTCTAATTCATTATATGACTGTAATATTTTCTTTGTAATTTTTATAATTTTGGAATATGATTCATCAATATTCTTATGATAATATGAATCAAGACTATTCTTATTATTGGAAAAAGACATGATCCAATTAATGGATGGAAATTGCTTTCTTTCGGCGAGTCGCTTGTCAAGTGCCCAAAAGGATTCTACAGTAGATAATACAAAAGAAGAAACAGGATCTGATGTAAAATCACCAGCAGGAGGTGAAATGCTTGCAATTATTGTAATACTTCCTTCTCGATTAGGACTTCCTAAACATTTTACTTTTCCCGCACGATTATAAAATGAAGATAATCTTTGATTTAAATAAGCCGGATATCCAGAATCACAAGGCATATCACCTAATCTAAATGAAATATCTCGGATTGCTTCAGCCCAACGTGAGAGTGAGTCAGCTAGTAGGGAAACACTCATTCCTTGTCGCGATAATATTCTGCTATGGTTATCCCAGTGTATATGGAAGCCTCGCGTGCAATTGGAGACATGTTCGAGGTGTTGGCAATTATTGAAGTTCTCTTCATTAAATTTGATTGTTGTAAATTTTGATGATCATTTTCTGTTGAAAAAATATTCAATGTTGGTAGAGAAATCATTGGAAAATCAGATAATATTTCACACACTCCATTTCCTCGTTCACCACAACCAACATAAACCAATGCATCAGAATTAGAATATTTCGCAATACTTTGAGTAATAGTACCTTTACCAGCACCATAAGCTCCTGGAATGGCACAAGTTCCACCCATCACACAAGGAAAAAGTGAATCTATAACACGAATTTCTGTCGATAAAACATTAGTGGGAGCCATACTCTCAAGATATGGACGAGGTTTTCTGATCGGCCAATAATGAGCAAGTTTAAGCAAATATTTTTTATTTTCATACTTTTTATTTTATATTTTTATATTTTTATTTATTTTATTTTTAAATAAATCATTTGCATCAGTTTCAGTCCCATATAGCTTAACTATTTCACCAGATATGTTTGGTGGACACATAATCTTATGATGTCTTAGAATTTCATTTTCATATACTTGAAATGATATATCCCCACCTGAAATTAATTGGCCTTCCCTAAGCAAATTGCTTGGCTTAAATTCCCATTCTCTAGAAGAGTCAAGTTTAGCAAAAATATTATTATCGCGATTTTTGAGAGTCGATCCATCATCCTTTGTTTTACTAAGAAATACTTTAACTTCTTCACTATTACCACTCGAAATTAATGGATTCTGAATACCATCAAAAATATTATCCCAATACCAGGTCCAAGATGTACAGAAAGCACTTGATGTATTAGAATTATAGGATCGCCAACTGACAACCCTCTTGCATCTTCGAACAGTTGGATTGAAATTAAATTCGAATCTATCTTAATTATTTCACCCAATAATTTTTTATGACCTACATAAGCTAATTCATATAATGACGCATTATTGGATAATTTATCTTTATCACCTTCACCATAAACCAAATAACTTGCTGTAATACTGCAAATATATCCAATCTCTAACTCGCTGTAATCCAACATAATAACATTATTAATAATGTAAAGCTAAATCATATTTAATAGTCAGTATTAAAAGATTTGATGAAAGTTACAAAGCTACTGTGGAATGGGAACAAATCTTTTGAATTACATTGATAATAAAAATTTACAGTAAAAGAGAGCATTGTTCAGTTTTCTATGAAATAGCAATCAACTAGTAAGTCACTATGGTTGTGTAACAAAATGTTTGGCGACCAAATTGTGATTTTTTATTATTACTTTGGTATCCCAACAGTAATTCAATTTTTTCGTTTATTACAGTATGAATAATTGAACAATGAATATTATGGACTTTTTTATTATTATAGTATCCAAGAAAACCTTCCTGCTTCTGCAGAACAAGAAGCACATCTGTCTATCTGTCTCGCAATCTCAATAATGGAAGCCTTCCAAAACTGTCACAGATTATTTTGGGGGCTTTCTTTTTTTGTTTTTTCACAAAAAATATGA
>VKHH01006457.1:0-19177 GCA_015144975.1 Epipyxis sp. PR26KG
CGGTGTATCTTTACACCACTTTCACCTTCAAGGAAATTAACTTATCGAATATTGGTATTCAGTAATTCCAAATAAAATTTATTACAATAATCTATAGAGTGTTGAACGTTTTAAAGAATAACATTTTTAATAAAATGAATATTTTTCACTGAACAAATTTTCAATCATGTACTATTTTCAAGCGAAGCTTTACACCATTTCCATTGAAACGATTAAGATATTATATAATAATATTGGGCAGTATGATAATCTGGTTTTTTGTTCATATAACATAAAATGAAGCAGAAGTAGTGAAGCACAGATCAGATTGAATAAGATAAAATCAGAATGGGTCTCGCTTAAAATGATTGGAGGAAGTTGGAAACTGAGCGAACTAATTCACAACCTAATTTAATTTAAGGTATTTTGAAATTTCATACTTACATATGAATACTAAGGTCTCTTCTCTTTTGATCTATTTCTATTCATAATGTAATAATTAAGGCTTTACTTCAAAAGATAAACTCATTTGAAACAACTGGACAAATATATCCGAACAGAGTGGTAATTATTATTAAAATTATTATTTTAGTGATGATCCCGGATCCATATAAAATAATTTTATTGAAATGATAATTCCAATTATTTTCAAATCATAATTTGATGTGATTATAGCATATTTCCAGTAAATAGGAGGTAATCAAACAGAAAGTGGGATAGTAATCGTTTACAACTAGAAACTTATTAAATAAATAGAAAAGCTATATCAACTGTTGCATTAAATATTTACACATAGCCACCAATAAATAATTCATCAGATCGTACATATTATTAATTGTAATCGTATTAATTCATCCACCAAAATAATAAAATAATAATAATATAACTAAGTTCAATATCAACAAATCGCTTAGATATATGATAAATATATGCTTAATTTCACTTTGAATATTTTTATTAATCCAGACAAAAGTTATATTTTATTATTATTATTTAAATTCCCCGTTTCACTCGCATTAACATTTATTATAGTAGGTTCAATAATTTTTGAAGCAATTGGTTTAACTAAAGAATGAGCAACTACAGCAACTGTCATAAGCCCTCCCAAAGTAAACATTGTTGTGTCATATAAATGGGGTGTTGGATCAAGTGTTCCAGGTGGTGTTAGCAATAATAGCTTATTAATACTCAATGTTTTCGCTGCTAATAATTCAGATGCATTTGCCATAGGAGCCCCAAAAGCTGATTCAAACTTTTCTGGAGTTATTTTACTCATTAAATCAGTAATAGCTGCTTTTTCTGATATCGCTCGAAGATTTAATAACATATATGGACCTGTTGAATCAAAATAATAATATTTAATAAAATTCTTCGAAATATTTAAGTTAGCATTAATGAGAATACTTTTGACACTTGTGATGTATCCAACTTCTGTTGTATAACCGAACAATCAAATAATCATTATCATTATTATTATTGTCCAGCGTTATCGCTGATAACTAATAAATTACAATCACAAACCTGCCAAAGCTGCAGCAGATGAAAATAAGAGCATACGACCATGTATAGCACCCACATACTTTGAACCGAATAAGTCAGCTTCATAAGCAGGTAGTAATGCAAAAACTCCACCCATCATAGATATGGCCATTACAGTACTCGCACAAAATCCGTATAATGGTATAGTTGAACCAGTTGATACAACACCTTCTACCAAGGAAGGTAATGCTAAATACACAGGCACTGAAGCCCCGGTAAATATCATAAAGGTTGCTCTACGACCAATTACATCAGAAACTGCAGCCCAACCCAATCTACCACCTAATATTTACACAAAGTGTGATAATCAATTATTCTTTTCTTATATAATCATGCATAAATTACCTAGATTGCCTGCGGATAACATCAAAAGGTATTTTGCGGCAAAAGCAGAGGTCACTACTGCTGGCAAAACAGTTGAAAATACTTCACTCATCATTGGTTTAGCAACACTAAACATCCCCATGCCACCAGTTGATAAACAAAAGAAAGTAAGTCCTAATAAATGAAACTGAGGTGCTTTCATCGCATCATCCAATGATACATCTTTGACTTCAGCGACAGGTGGAGTTACCTGTGTGGTAGTGCTTCCCGTTACAACTGCTGGTGAGTAGGTTGGATGAGGTTTTCTGATCACATAAGCTGAAGTAAGAATTGTTGCAAAATAAGCCATTCCCATCACAGCTAAAGCTTCTGCTGCTCCACTACTGCCTGATCCTACAATATATAAGCCTTCTGAAAGAGAATATGGAATCTTCGCTAATTCTGCGGCACCAGCTTGAACTACTTCCACTAAACTACCATTTATATCTGCAAATAATTTACCATCTATTGTTTTAGTTGCAAAACTATTAGCAGGACCTAAATACTCAGGCATTTTAGCAAATTTCTTCATTAGATATTGTACACAGGGAGTAAACACAAGAGCTCCAGAACCAAATCCTGCTATTGTCAAACCTGACGCAATACCTTTCTTATCAGGAAACCATTGCATCAAAGTTTGTACCGGAGGAGTATATGCCAATCCAATACCAGTTCCACCAAAGAAACCATAGCCCAAGTATAGCAATGGTAAAGAATGAAGATGAATACCCAATGCACCTAAGAGGAATCCTCCACCAAATGATACCGATGATGCCGCCATTGCTACCCTTGGGCCTACTTTCATTTGCCATTTACCAACTATTGAGGCAGAAACACCTTGCATCAGAAAAACAATACTTAAGGGGAAAGCAGCTTGTAAAAGAGTCCAATCACTTGCTGCAGCAGTTACGAAACCTTGCTCTCTGGTTAGAACATCTGCCATTAGTGACCATGCCCATGGTGATCCGATGCACATATGAGTTGCGAATGCAGGTATTGTCATTAACCATCTGTTTTTAAAATCTTTTGTCGCAAAATTGGAATCTAATTCAACAGCATCATTATTTGGTTTACTAACATTTCCGAAAGTGCGCACTGGTAAGAATGATCGAGTATGATATTTATTTGAACGCCGTAGCCCATGCTTGAAAAAATAATTTAGTTTATTCATTTGCTATTCAATAAAATATTAATAATTAATAACAAACTTATTGCAAGTGATCAAACTGTCAAACGTATTATTAATAACTTTTTACTCTTATGTAGATCTTTGTGTTACAATTTTAAAGGATCAATTGACTTAAAGCATAAATCATTGAGAAATTAACGCTTTGCACAAATGCTGCTCAATTCAAAAGATATGATGCTCAATATGCGAAAATGCAAAAATCAAAATCTTTTGAGGATATGAAAAACTATCATGATATTTATCAAGTTATTTAAAAATCTGATATTCTAGTTAAGTTACCATATTTTTCGTAAGTGTATAACCATCGAGTTCACTGAATTAGATCTAAATCTAAATGATGTGCTTATTCTGGTAACTGGTATGACACAGTTGATCGTCAGTTAACATATTGTATTTCTTAATGAATAAATATATAACTGGACGATGTTGTTTAGAATAACTAGTCAAATTATTATTTATTAACTGATTTGTTTTAAACTTTAAATATACAGTACATATACAAGACAATATTAAAAAAATAAAATTAAGAATATGACCTACAGTATATTATTAATTCACATCTTTAGTCATTTCTAATCAATGATACATTAATAATTTGAAATAAAAATGCATCATTTTCATTATTTTCACATGAAAATCATTTTACAGTAATTATAAGTACATTACAATGAATATGAATACGTTTGTACAACATTATACCATGTCTGCCAATATTTTCACTTCACAATATATTCATCACGACATAATCTTAATATAAAAATCCTACTTAAAAAGGAATTTCAGAATAATATCGTATATGGAATCTTCCTGATGTGATTCTGTCATTTGAGAAGTCAATTCAATAATTTCTAATTTTGATAATTGTAAATTTTGCATAATTAATTTTTGTTCATTTTGAGCAGAGATCAATAATTTCTTTAATTCTAATATTACATTTTGTTTTGATTCAAGTGTAGAATATAATGGATTATCAATAATTATAGTTGATTTCTGATTGTTAATAATATGATTATTTTTATTGATTAAATGACGAGTGGTGGACCCCTTTTCTTCAATAGAAAATTCTTCTGTTGATTGTTCCATAAAATTATTATCATTAATCAATGATTTCAAATAAATTATTTCAAATTGAGCATTTTCTAATTCTAATTGAGTATACATTAATTTATTTCTCATTGATAAATATGATGATTTTTCATATTCCAATTCACTTTTTAATGATTTTTCACATGAATTATATCCAACAATTGATTTTGGAGAGCGCTTTAAATGATCATTTTCAATTCTTAATTTTTGCATTTCATTCATTAAATTTGGATTAAATTCAGATTGTGTATCACCTAAAGAAGGGCAGCGTTGAATTTCACGTAAAATTTCATTTTTTTCTCGTAAATCTTCTTCTAATTGTTGATATTGTACTAAAATATCATGTTTAATACGTTTTACTACATTACATTCATCTTCAATACGATGAAAGCCAACATTTTTAACATGCAAATCGTTTTTAATTTGATTATGTTCATTTTGTAAATATTTATAATCTTCTTTAAGCTTTTCAAATTCTTGTAAAACATTTTGATTATCAGATAAAAGTAATTCATATTCAACTAATTTACCATAAGTATTATTATGATTTGAAATTTCTTTTTTTAATAATTCTTCGACATTTTTCAAATTTTTATATTTTTTTGAAATTTGATCAAATTTCAAAGCTAACTCATCAAATTCTTGTACTTTAGGTCTAGATATATCAAGCTCATCTTGATATTTTAAAATTTCATTTTCAAAGTTTTCAATTTTAATTGTTAAATCACAAATAAGCACAGAATTTTGATGAATTGTATCAATCTGATGTTTATTTTCTTGTTTTAATGACATCATTTGATGATCTGTTTCATGCAACTTACGTTTCAAATCAATGATAAAATCATTTAAAGTTTCAATAGTATCATCTTTATCACGCACCACATCCAACTCAGAATAATATACTTCTTCTTTTAACAATAATTCTTTTTGAAGTTTCTCGATAGATGATTGAGTTTGACGTTCCATATTTGTAACCTTATACATCATTTCTTTTTTCAAATTGTTTATTTCAGCATCTTTTTGTGTTATCATTTTATGTAATGTCTGAATTAATTGATTCACATCATTGCCATCATTTTTGCTTGGCCAACAATTTCTTCGTTTCGGTGAATTTGGTTTATTTACAACCTCAGGATCGGATTGAGACAATGTAAATTTTTCTTTAAAATTTTCATGTATAATCATCAATTTATGCTGAATTTCCATATCCATTTCCATAATATCTTCAATATAAATCGAACGGTTTTTGCATAACAATTTGCAGTGAGTAGATGATAGTAAATGATACAAATAAATTTTCAGAAGAGTTGACTCGTCATTCACATCATTTTTTGTTTGTTCATGTATATCAAGATGTATTTTATAATGGTTATCGATTGAATCAAGCAAAGAAGATACAGAAGAGCATGAAAATATATCACATCCAAGCAGCAGCAAATTCTTTTCATGTGAAAACATATTTATGTCAGGTTTGTTAATAGTAGTAATTGCTATTTTCAGCGCATGTTGAAACCATTTCTGCAGATAACCATTGGTCTCATCACTTGTATCCAATCGATGTACAACAAATTGTTCGTTACTTTCGATATATTGAAACATCGTTACTAGAGACTAGAGACAGAGTCTAGTTCTAGGTTCTATATACAGTATGTCTATATATTGTATACTTGTTGAAAGTAATTTTTAAATGGAAAAATATTACTTACTTTGGAATGATATAATATCATGTCGTCTGTCTGCATTATTTGTAGAGTCAAAAACGTCCAAAGTCCAAAGGAAAGTCCAAAGTCCCAAAAAACAAGATACCATTTTTTCTTACCGTATTCCACACGTCAGTAAAATTTAAACTTCCATATAACCACAAAGAATATTGATTTAACTTAAAAGGTTTATTCACTATTGAGTTTATCATTTCGTTTTTTAAAATTTTGATTATGTTTCAGTATAACGATAACAATTGTTCACACGACGGTAAACAATCGAGGATTGAAACATTGAAACTTTTAAAATCCTGAACTTCATGAAAATTATATCGAAATATTACAATCTACAGTATCCCATGCAACAGAATGATGTGATATAATAAGCTGTTGACTAGAGTGAAAACTGCTTGTATTGAAACGTTAATCGTTGATAAATTATGACATCCAAAACCCTGCATTCAGGTGATATTGTTGGATTTCATGTTGATACAATTGGATATCTATCTATCCCCTCAAACGATGAACCAATTCCTGAAAGACACGAGCGAGTCACTCATTTACGAGTTAAATGTCAAAAGAAATCAACAAATGCAGATTCAAAATTGGCAATGTTCAAAATTGAAAGTGATGGTATACAGGTAATGATTTTCTCAACTGGTTATTTAGCACTTTTGAAATTTATATATCTCCTCCGATATTATTTATAACAATAGAATGCTGCAATTGTGTATGGTACAGTTGTTCGTTTATCGCATTACCCAACTGGATTTTCCGTAATTGGAAGTGATGATGTTGATGAAGGATACAGTAATTTAAATGCAGAAAAATTAAAATGTATTTATCTTGGTAAATCTAGTTCCGTCTTGGATTCTTCATCTTTTTGGATCATCCTTCCAAGATATCGATTAAGAGAGGAGGGCGATGCAGTTCGAATAGATGACTATGTCATTTTAAAAAATCTTCAACATTCATCATTATTTATTACATCTTTCTTACCTGCCCGAGAAACGAACCAGTTGGATCATATCGTTGGGTTAAATGATTTGAATTTAGCACATGACAAACCTGGAATGCAAATTTTTCGATTTTTATCAAACAGTAATGATACGTTGAGTGAAGACACAAGTAACTTAGTTAAAGCAAGTGATTATGTTCGATTATATCATCAGCATCTCCAAGCTCATTACATATGTCGAATAGATGATTCAAAAGAACTTCAATCCATTGTTTCTCCTCTTGGTTCAGTTAATCGCAGGTTGAACAGTGATAAAAATCAGACTCATTCAATATATTTGAGACCAGTTTCTGCACAAAAACCAAAAGAACAATATGATTTTTCACCTTCCTACGCAAGTTCTGGTATATGGCAGATATTGCCTGTGACAAACTTCAGTGATTATTCTCTGTTCGGTTTTTTAAAATACAATTCAAAAGTTCAATTTAGACATTTAGTGACTGGACAATACTTATCAATCAAACAAACCACATTCAATATTGAAGATCAGTCAACAAATGTGGATTGGTATTCTTCGACTTCCTCAGTTACTGACGAAGATACAATATTTAACTTGATCTCAGTTGACGCAAATAAATCTGAGTCATCGTTCGAATACGTTGGCTATGCTGACAATGTATTCTTTGAACATCACCAATCTAAAACTTGCTTCACAACTTCTTCCCACAATCGATTTGAAGCAAATGAAGCACCAACTGCAGTAAAATCGAAAAATAAAATAAATAATATTGAAAATGTCGCTGAATGGTGGGAATATTCTCTTGACAAACCTTTGATTCCGATCGCATCAAGAGGGGAAATCATTTACTCTGATGTTTGTCAAATAGAAAAAGTTGAAATTCAAGAAGTGCAAGATATATTATTTTGTACACGATGGATTCCATTAGTAAAAGCCGTAACGACAACATTACAACTAACACCTAACTCAAGTCAACTCTACCTTCCACTCTTTCGTCATTTCCATAATTCAATCGAGACACTTATGTATTGGATGCTTGGAATTTATGATAATCATCCAACTTTGGCAAGCGCAGATTCATTTTCACATCTTAATAAAAGTAAAATAAAGAGAATGATTGATCAACTTGAGCGAATGAGAAGTGATAGTGATTACGAGTATGCTGAATTAGAAGATCAATCGCAAGTCCCCACATTAAACTTAAATACGGAACATAAGCAAAATGATGAAGACGATGATCCACGCTTAATCGCAATCGCACATGAAAATGATCATGCAAGTGAAGATATGGATAATATTGACTTGGTTGAGGAAGAAGGAGAAGAGGATGACTACGAGGATTTGTATGATGATAACGCGGTTGGTGAAATAAGTCAAACTATTATTCGTCATTCATCTATGTCACCATGGCTTGGACGAAAGTGCGAATTAAATCCGTTAAATGCTGAAGAAACTCCAGTTACTCTTCCTGTTATTACTATCTTAGATGATTTCTACGGTGGAAGATATCCAACAAATGAGACTATTTTTCGTCGACAATCGATTGTAGCAGAAACAAGGGTGCTGGATTTATTATTAAACTACTTGAATGTGTTATTTGTACTCCATCGAGCATCGAAGTATAACTTAGCTGATCAATCGTCTAAGGATCACTTACCTCCAATTGTATCCTTAGGTGGAATTGCAATACAAGAGCTGTTACATACATTAGTCATCAAAAATCAGAAAAATGCATTAAAAATCATATCAATGCGTGGCTCTTTCTTAGCATTGATTTCACAAAAGGTTTATGGTTGGAATCCACCAATTGAAGCGATTTTGCAGTTGACTTGTGGACAAACGGATGGTGGAGAAGGAAGTCAAGTTGAAATGACTGTAAATTCGAAGGATTTGCAATCTTTCATTTATAATCAGAATACTATTGGAAAGGATACTGCAGTTAGCAATGAAATGATACTTGTCAACTCTGTTTCTGCGAGTGATTTGAGACAAATCGTTGAGCAAATGCATGAATTGTACTTGGTTGATGATCCAAAAGCAGTCAAAATCCTTAATTTATTGAGAATGCTTTGTTCTAGTGGTAAAGGCAAAAAATATTTTCAAAATTTAATAATCAATTCAATTACTAACCATAAACCACAAGCAGAAACTTTAGCTGTTGATTTAGATGAAGTTAGACCTGATGCAACTTCAGAAGATTGTTTATTGTTCTTCACTCGCAAAGATTCTTCTTCTAATGGAGAATGGCAATTCAAATTCAAAAATATATTCGCTATTTCTTCTCAAGAAAAGAAGAATAGTGAGTATATGGAATTAATAATGAAGGAAGAAGCAACTAATTTGAAAAAACTCTTTGATAAATATTTATATATTGATGAATGGTACACTAAAACGAGTAATAATAGCGTAGGGAGTACTGCTAATTCAGCTTCATTGAATCAAGAGATTGAAAATCAGAATAATTCAAAATCTGAATTATGTCTTTCAATCGAAGCTTCGTTTCTATTATTAGAAGATCTAGGATTGGGTGGAAAGTTCTTGTTTGAAGAAGTTCTACAATTGCAAGGATCAAATATTTGGAAATTTCTTAACTGGTGGGCAAAACGATGTTGTTTCTTCTTCCCATCTGCGGTATCATCTCTTTGTCAACTGTCACCTATACAAACAATGAGTATCCTAGGATTGCCGTTGACCTACGAGATGATGTTGTCGAGTCCAATTCCAATTTTGTATTTACTACCTGATAGTAAAGAAATGAAATCACCAGAAGCATATGAAATATATAATAATCAAATTCAAAGTCACCCATCAGTCATTAATTTGCATACAATATTGAAACTTTTGGGTCATTCAACCTTGATTAATAGAAGAATGCCGCACCTTTTCATTCTACAATCAGATATGGATTTAGATATTGAGTCTATTATTTCTGTTGATATTCAACATGAGCAACATGAAAATATACTATTTACTGGTGATAATCCTTTGCATAATAATCATTCTCAAATAAATGGTAATACTAACCCTTTGCGTGGCAGTAATGGACGTGTGTCAGTTTCCTCAATAAAAGTTGAAATAAATAATAGTCCCCACATTAACCCATGGAAGGCTGATGGACCTCTAATGCGAGCCACAAGATCAAAGAGAACGAATCTGCCTCGTCCTGACTCATTTGGAAATGCTGCGCAACAATGGTTTAATTTTTCGGATGCACTTTCTGAATCATTCGTTTCCAATCAATGGTTTCGTCAAAGCTTATTACTTTTGATTGAGATTTGTAAGGGGAATAATATTCAATCACAAAGAATAGTTAGTAAAGTTCTACCAGCAGAATGTTTGATCGATGCTTTATCCAAAGATTCAAATAGATTCCAAGATAATGATAAATATATTCTTTGTGATTTGCTGTCTAATGTTTATATTAATCACGACTTAGTATTCTCTACGAGAGTTACTACGCAGAGCTTACACAATCATATTTATTGTGGCAGTCATGAAAATATTTTCAATGCTCCAATGGCTTTGGGTAAAGTGTTCAATTCGTTAAGTCGTGTAAGATATGATGGTTGTGAAACTGGTCAAGTTCTCCGACAGAAGTTATTCAATTTTGTCAAGAATGAATTGATCAACAATTTATCTCTTTTCTCAGTGTCAAATGATGTGATGAAGTATAGCAATTCATTTCTAAATCTATTTTTTTCTTTATTGGTGGCTGGATTTTTTAATGAGGAAGAATTTCACTTTTTCAAAAATGATAATGATGATAACAAGCATCCTGCATCTAATGACGAATCGGCAGATGAAATTGGAACAACTGGGGTTTGCTTACCTTTTTTTAATCAACGACAATCGGATATTCAGTTTAACGTTGGTACAGTTGAAACGATATTTCGTGACAAAATATTCCTTGCAATTGATCAACATAAAGAATGCTCTGCTCCACCAGTAGTGAATGAGGAAGACAATGATACCGCAAATAATCAATATGCAGGAAAAGGTGTTGATATAAAAACTTCAACAAGAAGCAATAGTAAAAGTAATGGAGGTGCATTATCGAAATTTGTGTCATCTAAAATCATAAAAACACGTTCAGATCGTAATAACTTTGAAAATTTTGATGAAATAATTGCATATTATGATGGGATATTTTCAGATCCTCTCTATTCATCCATCATCGAGTATGTAATTCATATTCTTAGTCATGTATACAAAACACATCAAATAATTCGCATTCAGCAACTATGGAATCATATATATTCAATCTCGAAATATAATACATCATTTTCCTTATTAACTGATTTGAGAGAGTTGAAGTCTCATCATATAATTACAGTAAAATCACCAATTCAACCACACGATAAGCCTTCTGGTTCATTATCCACTGTTGACATATTTAATGACATTTCAAGTGACAAAACAACAGATTTTATCTCTTTAACTGAAGCAATCTTAACTGGTACATTGCATAAGAATACTTACTTGCAAAAGATATGTTTTGATTTGATTGATAATCAATTGAGTTTGAAACGAGATTTGTTTAGTTTATTTAATCGTGTTACATTTATTGTTGATTCTGAAATAACATTTGCAAATCGATTCATTGTAAAGTTACAGTATAATCTATTGGTTTACATTCGTGAAATATACTCTCAGCCATCTCCACCGAAATTATACTTAATAGAGAAATTCAATTTTACTATTAAAACAATGAATAATTTATTATATCATTTATTTGATCATAAAATTAAATCAGCCACATCAACTGATGATGTAGATGGTAATAATCACGGAGGATTTGGATCATTTACAATGAATCGTAAAAAGCGAAAAAATAATTTGTATGATCATCGCTTCGAGTATTTGAAAGCTAAGATTCCATGTCCTAATGGCGATGAAGATTTTTTTGAATTAGATCTGGAGCAGTTCATGCGAAATGGTAATGCTGTTCAAAACATGCATGAATATTATTTATTAGATAGATTAGAAATTCGTCAAGAAATCGTTTACAAACCACTCGTAGATCACCATACATTAGAGCACTTACAAGTCGATATTATGGTACTACTGAGCATAGTGCAATCACAGCATTTACTATCTCAGTTATCACAAAAGAGAGCGATCAGACAAAGCATTTTATCAAATAAACATAATATTATTCGTGATATGTTTCGATTCAGGGCATATGATGATTTGTATGCAGCTGAAAAACACTTGTTAGATTCTGTTTGTGAATTATTATCCAATATTGGCTTATTTTTCCCTGATCTTTGTCGTCAATGGGCTAAACTTGTGGAAGATTTGGTTATATTTTATGTGCCATATAGTATCGGATGTAATAAACTACTTTGCACTTTAATCAAAAACTATGATCCTGAGTTGTTAGTAGTCAAGTCAAATGATTTATTGGATGAAAATGGCTTAGCAGCTGTTGATGATTACTTAAAAGAATCCATTCCCGTTGACACTTACTTGGACATATCTATGCATAATTCTACTCAAATTCCGTTTGAAGCTGAAGGCAATGAAAGGAATCGTGGATTTAGCAGTGAAAGCATTAGTTTAAATCATTTACAAAATATGTCTCATCATAATAGTAGAATTAACTTAGGCGACAATCACTTCATCGAGAAAATATTATCTAAAATCGATGGTTTTGAACATAGCAGCGATTTAAATCACTTAGCAATCGACATACTTCATTCTATTTTACAAATTAATAATCACATACATCCTAATCATTTTGTACCACATCCTCAACAAGCAATCATTCAACGAGCTTTGTTTTTCATATTTGATAACTTTGATTATTTGATTGGAAATTTCGATATTCAAAGTATTCCTGATAATCTAATGGATAGTACAGATACTAGAATCGATTTATATCATACAATGAAATTGATTCATTTGATTTGTGTTGTCAACATTTCCGGGGATGTATTCAAATTAAATAATGATACAAAAGACAATGCCCGATTCACGAGTAGACAACGCAGAAAAAGTACAATGAGAGGAATTGTGTATCAATCTTCTAGTGATATTCTTCAAACAAAAATCAGCAACTTGAAAAACTTGATAACAAAAGTATTTTTAGATAAATATTTAACGTCAGAAACAACACCATTATTGATCAAGTCTGTATTATTACCTATTAGTTATCGTCTTTATGGTAACAATAGTGGTAATGAAAGTAAATGTTGTGATGATATCATCACTTCTGATTTGAGGAGATGTCGAACTTATTTCAGTCTTGATTTAGATGATTTACAATATAGCACAAGTAATTATTGTTATGAATATATTTTTCATACGATTATTGAATATATAAAGAAATTATTATTGACAATATCTTTTGTCAACCTATCGTCTATTAATGAACGAATTCATAATATTGCTGAAGATTCGATGAGTTCATTGATTCATCCATCAATTCAAACACACTTTCGAAACTATTTAACACATCGCTTCCCAGTGGATAATCAAATAACATCAGATATGATTGTAACAAATAATAATGAAGGTTCAAATGATAATATTTCAGCTGCTATTATCTTAAATATTATGTTAATATTGAATATTGCTCAATGTCATCAAAATAAACTCATGAGTAATCTTGAATCTCATCAATACGATGATTTATTATGGGTTTGTACTGCGATTTACATGCTCATCACAGAAAAAGCAACTGTAATTCATGAAACAAATTCTAACTTACCGATCGAAGTCATTGATTATCATGATATTAAAGAGAGATTATTCGAGATTATTCATGGTATGACAGTAGATATGATAAATAAATATTCAGAAAATTATGTATTTCAAGCAAATATTGAAGCTTATTGTAATCATTGTAAAAGCAGTTTAGACACATCACTGACACTTTCTTCACATACCAATGATACAACTTCATCATTTACATTATTTGATTCATCTAAACTTGCAAATGAAAAATCAACCTTTAAGCAATCGATGAAACTTGCTGCTAGTTATTCGACAGAATATATGGAAAAAAGTGCTATTTATAAATGTTTAGTTAAATCATTACAATCTGCTGAATCATTTGCTAGTTTAGGTGGTAATCTTATTTTTGATACGATCAAATCATCACAAGTGAAATCGAAATCATTTGCTTTGAAGTTTACTTATTATTCTGATTTTGATATTTGGTTAAAAGGAGAAGGAATTTACTTTTCTAATTTATTCAAATATTTAGCACATGTTAATAACCCAAGTGATATGGTACGTTATAGTAATCAATTAATGTTATTTCTATTATAATTATTGTTTAATTTATAATTATGAATATATTATTATTGGGGAATTATTATAATTTCATTTATAATAATAAGAATACTACAAAAATCAAATCAATTGTCCGACATATTTTCGAAGGGATGTAACCATATAGCTCTTAACACCTTTTATTTAAATATTTTTTGTTGATGTAAAGCAATACAAGCAAACTATTATATTACAACTGATTTAAAAGAAAGAATTGTTTATATATTTTCATCTCTGAGTTTTGTGAGAAATGAAATGAGATATTTTTGTGAGTTTCCAAATATATCAATAGGACAATTGATATGATTTTTGTAATAATGATAATAATAATAATAATAATAACAAGTGGGTACAATCATCTTTTTTAAATGTTAATTATTTATATTTTCATTATTGTTATTGGACCAATAGTTTCTCTTGTAAGTTGAAGTTTATTTCTCTTATAATTTATATTATTACAAAAATTATAATCATTATTATGATATATCTCCATTTCAAGGCTGATAAGTTTTGAACAAGAAGTTTCAACATACAATTATCATTTTAAACATAATAATTATAATTATTATTACTTAAGTTACATGTACACTTGCATCCTTTATTCTGTATTATCGTTTCATATATTATTATTTTATCATGATATTTCTTATCTATTTGTAGCTTATTTTCGATTTTTAATCAAGATACAGATAGTATCTGTTACAATTTTATTATTATTACTACTTTTATTATTTTAGGAGTTTAGTTTATTGCATTTATTGACTGGATTACTCAATAATAACATTGAATACATCAGAAATAATAATGCATTAAGTGCAACTATTAAACAAGTTTTAGTCACACGTGAAACAGAACGTCTTCGTCAAGTTCAAAATGCTTTGAATTCATTTGGTGGAAGTAAATTTGTATTATCTGTCTTAGGCAAAGGATACTCACAATCATTAAATAATTCTTTTAATGAAGATTATATTTGGACTTTTACTTCATTAGCGATGATGTTTGGAACAGCATTAGTTGATTGGCAAAATGTTGATCTTCAGAATTATATGATTGATACAATGGAAAGAAGTGTTTTATTAAGAATTCCTCCAGAAATGAATTGTTTGTTAGGATTGCAATATATTATTCGAAAATGTGTGATGAGTTTGAATAATATTGCGATATCAGCTAATAGTACAGCAAAAGATTCTAAGGATGAGTTATTGAAAGTGTTACGAGCAATTGGACAATTGTTTAATTTTGTTGGTTCATTATGTAAAGGTAAGAAAATATTATTTATGATTGAATAATGTTACTACCAGGTCGGTTTACCCAGCGGTGGTTTTGGAATACAAAAAAATACGATGCCCAATCGGTAATTGTAACAAAATTCTACTGGATTTAGTCTGAATTTTCCATCACTGCTGGGTAAATACAGGGGAATGAAAGTTCCACTTGAAATTTTGGCGAAACCCAGTGGATTTCTATTTACCGAATAGGTCCACAGTGAAAATCCACTGAAATTCTTCTTCAGCTCCTGAGGGTTAGAAATAATATCCTGCGGAATTTTTAGCATTATATCATCATATTAGCATTATAATTTACTTGTTCTTTTACGTATTCTAGGTGAGAACAATCGAGCACAATCATTTTTAGCTGGAGGAAATGGAGATAATAAGAATATTCTTGATATTTTAAGAGAATTATCTGCATTAGCTGATACTACTCATACTATCTTTGCGAATTCAATACGATATGTAAAAAATGACTTATTTTATGAGAAGATTGGCTCGTATATTTGGTTAGCAAAAGATAATATTAAGCGAAGGTTTTTAGCATGGCATGATCCTCGTAATAATATGTTAACAATATGTCAATATTTATATACATTTTCAATCATTTATGAGAATCTTAACGTGATGTGTTCGCAAGGGATACACAGATCAATTGGACTTTCTTTTACAAAGACACCATTTATTATTGAATTTCTTGGTTTAGTTCAACTTGAAACCACAGCAGAAGTGACAATCGGAAGAAGTGTCCTAGGATTTGATAATGTTAAAAAGATACATTGGAAGCCTGGAGAACCAATTAAATTCTTAAAAACATATATTAAAGAATTAGATGAAAATGGGTTAATTGAATCAGAACCTCAAAGAAATACTATAGTTAATACCTTACATAAATGGTATGAAATTGGTACTGGAAATTCACTTGTTCCTCTTGCTAAAAATGATAAAATAGAAATAATAAAAAAAGATAAAAAACAAAATCAAAATAATAATTCAATAAATACATTACAAAAAACTAAATCTATTTCAATTAATAAAAAACCAACTCAAATATCAAATAAAAAACAAGCTAATAATAATAATAATAATAATAATAATAATAATAATAATAATAATAATAATAATGAAAATCTTAAAAATGTCCCAAAAAAAGGATTTTTTGGGAAAAAACCTTCTTTTCAATTAATTTTTAATGTGTCGAATGAATTATTTATGGACATTGTTCGTCACACAGAATATACATGTTTAAGAACTATATTAGCATATTATGATTGTACGAATAGTCATGAAGCATATAGTTTATCATCTAAATTTAATGATGGTATTTTATTACAAAATATGAATAATATTTTTGCAAAAATAAAAACAAATAAAATATTATCTGAATTATATTCTGCAAATACTGTGAGTTATATATCATTATTAGAGACCATTGGTGTGTCATATGATCGGATTGTGGATGACTTGTTAGCTCAGTGGAGTAAAGGTTGGGAAGAGCAAGGAAATAGTCCGAAAGCATTGTATGGATCCGTGGAGATTATTGCTGAAAATGGCAAATTAAAAAGAGTTTATTTTACAATTCCAGGTTTATTATAAATATTATTTTATTAATTGAATTTATTTCATTAAATAGTAACATAATAATAACAATAATAACAATTATAATAATAAAATTAATAATACTGTTAAATTAGGATTTGTTAAAGCATATTGGCCTTATCCAGAAGTTCAAAAAGCAAAAGATAATCTTGTGCTTACCGTTAATCGTGATAGTCCAGAAGAGAAAATTGCTGATTTCTTAGATATGATGGATGATATTATCTCTGTTATGAGAAGACAGCGTGTATTAACATATATTCTCACACCTATCGCACATGCATTATTCGGTGGGAAAACATTCTCATGGGCTGCTTATTTTCCAAAAGTTAGAAATTATGCTTTAGTTTTAACAATCATAATTAATATATATTATGCATATATGACATCATTATCTCATCAATATCACCCATGGTCTGGATCATATTTAAGATATTATACGAATTGGAATGGTTATGATTTGTCTATTTACATCATTTCATTAGTTCATTTATTATTAATGGGTATATTAGCATTAAGATGTATTCTCAACACAACCGCGTTAAACCATATCCCTACGATTAGTGAATCAGAATCAATTTTTATACAATTATTTGTAATAATAATACAAATATTTTGTGCATTTTTCCTTGTTTTTTATGATTGTTTATGGCCATTAATGCTAGTTGGATTCTCATTTATTGCATTTTATTTCCCTGAAAAAGTATGGTTTTATGTGCCATGTTTGGTTGATATGGTATTTCAAGTGGATGATATGTTTTTCTTATATGTCGCAATCACAAGAAACATTTCAAAAATTGGATTTACATTATTATTATCATTTTTAATATTGTATTTCTTTGCAGTATTGGATTATTTATTTTTTCGTGATCAATATGATCTAAATGGACATACGGTAAATATTATATTTATTACATAATAACAATAATAAAAATAATAATAATTCATAATAATAACAATAACAATAATAATAATTATTATTATTATATAATAATAATAATTATTATTATTTTATAATAATTATTATTTTATCTTAAATGTTAATTGTTTGTTTGTAGGGTTGTGGGTCAGTCATATCATGTTATGCTCTGCATCTTGATTATGGATTATCAAATTCACCGAATTGGGATGGTTTTGTAAGTAAAATAGTTATAGTATACAGTACTTATTATTATTTTTAGTACTGATGATGGTTACTTCTTTTATTTATATTATTATACAAATCATAATAATCATAAATCAACATTTATACAATTATTATTAATTATATTATGTATCATTATTTCATAATCGAACTATTTTTTTATTATCATTATTATCATATTTCTCCTTTTTATGGCTGATAAGTTTGAACAAAAAAATAAAACATGAAATTATCATTTTAAACATTATTTTTTATGATCAACATGCAGATAATTATTATTATGCTATTATAATTGTTATTAATATTATTATTAATGATCGAATTACTTATTATTATTATTATTATTATTATTATTATTATTATTATTATTATTCAGACGTTGCAGAATTCATTCCGTAATTCCAGTAATAATGCAACCATCACTGATGACAGACCCATCACATCGAGTGAATTCATCGCCCCTTACATTGAGGGATTGCATGGTGTTCTCTATGGTCAACTTGCTTCAAATGTGATCGGAACAGTTTATAATCTCGTTTATATCATATTAATTAACTTAGTGTTACAAGCAATCATTTCGGGTTTGATTATTGATACTTTCTCATCCATGCGTGAAGAGAAGGAACTTATCGCAGCTGATATTGCTGATAAAGTAAGATCATCATTATTATTTGATTAATAATAATTATTATCATTTCATCCATTCATTCAACCATTGTGTTTTCAGTAAATGTTATGTGATTTAAAAATAATGATGTGATTGTATTAGTTTATTTATTTTATGGTTATTATGTGACAGGATTATAATAGTAATAGAATTATTATGTTCATCAATTAATTAATGTTATTATTTTTGTTTTATTTTATAGTGTTTTATTTGTTCAATCAAAAGAGATGAGTTTGAACAAGCCTCAATCCCATATGATCTACATATCAAAGAAGAGCATAATGTATGATTCGATGAGATAATTACGAACATTTTATTATTATTATTATTATTATTATTATTGTTATTATTATTATTATTATTATTATTATTATTATTGTTATTATTA
>VKHH01006458.1:0-19125 GCA_015144975.1 Epipyxis sp. PR26KG
ACAGATAAAACGCTCTGATATGATGGTAGGAATTCTATTTATATATTTCTTATTTTTAGCCCATGCTTTGCTTTTTGAAATTTGAAACGTATAAAACCATAAACAATATACAAACAATATGATCTGTATTATATATTATATATCATGTAATAGTTATTATTTGTCATGTGTACTTTTATTGAAGTTTGTCAGTTTGTCATATGTCGTGTGATGTTTGCTACTGGGTTTCAACTTTTTATCGTAACTTTAATTGTATTCTGCATCATTGATCATTGCACTTATATTCACATTGCTTTTAGGTATAATTTAACAAAATTTTGGAAACAGTATATTCATAATGCAAGCAGCTTAAGGTAAAATGTTCGCGACAAAGCTTCTCTGCGGATTGGTTGTCAATCTTTCGACTTTAAAAATTGCTTCTTCCTTCACTATCATTGGGTCTCTTACTACTATCTTGAAAGGGACCCTTCATCAAATACAAGAGTACAGAAGATTTAATAGCAACTGCTTTGCTGTTGTAAAAAAAGAAATGAAAGTCATACCATCCACTCCAAAAATCAAATCACCTAAATCAGAAGTGTCATCCACTCCCAAAAAATCTACAAAAGTCAAACTATCCGAAGAACAAAAAGAGATCATTCAATTAATCAAAGATGGAAATAACGTAATAGTTGACGCAGTTGCTGGTTCTGGAAAAACAACAACAATTTTGGGTATTGGTCAAGAATTGGGCACAAAGATACGTGAAGAAAGGAAGAAAATTTTAGTTTGTACATACAATAAAAAGCTTAAATTTGAAACGCGTCAAAAAGTTATAGCAGGTGACCTGAAAGATATTTTCATTGTCGATTCTTTTCATAGTTGTGGTGTTCGTTTCTATGGTCCTGATTGTCACACAGATACTGGTTTGGAAAACGTGATAAAACGATCCATGTCTGCAAGAAATGTTAGTATTGATGTTAAAAATATTTGTATGGTTATTATAGACGAAGCTCAAGATTTAACACCGATATTATTCAATTTCATTATTCATTTTATTTATGATATTGTCTCCAGAGGTTCAAAACTTCAAATAGTTGTATTAGGAGACACTTACCAAGCGATATATCAATTTCTAAAAGCTGATGTTCGCTTCATGAAATATTTTGGTAATATAGACATTTCTACGAGAGTATTGAAAGACAGCAATTGGAAATTATCATATTTATCGTATTCTTATCGTTTAACATATAATATGGCAAGATTCGTGAATGAATTAATGTTGAAAAAAACTCGAATAAAAGTATTAAATCCACCTGGATCTCCTGTCACTTATATTGTTGGAGGGCAATTTTTAGCGGTTCCATGGATTGTAAAAGAAATCCATCGTCTACACGAAGAAGAAGGAATATTATACAGTGATATGATGATTCTTGCGCGTTCAGTTAAAATAGCTGAATCAATGGAAGGCAATGAACGCCCATTGAGTGTATTAGTAACAGCTTTGAAAACAAGTAAAAAAGAAGTGCTAATACACGTATCAAATAATTTATTTGAACAAGAATCAGAAGCTGTGGTGAAAGATAAATTATGTATCACGACAATTCATCAGTCGAAAGGACTTGAAAGAAAGGTCATATTTTTGTTTGGTTTTGATAATTCATATTTTAAATTTTTTGGATTAAATGAACCACAAAATGAATGTCCAAATATTTTCTACGTTGCTTGCACACGCGCCAAAGAAAGACTTTACGTAGTTGCTGAAAAAAAATTTGGTGACCATTTACCTTTTATTGATCGATCTGAATTGGAAAATCTGGTCGAGCAAAATGTTGTTCAATTTATTCATCCTGATGGTAAAGCCGGAATATATAAATATTACTCACCGATAAGCAAAAGTGATGAAAGTAAAAATAGTTCTTCTTCTTATAAAAATGTTGCAGATAAATCATACACTGTTGCTGACATAATTCAACATGTTCGAATTGACGCAACTATCAATGATATGATCTCAAAGCTTAATTTCACTTGTTTAAAATCAAAAAATTACAAAATATCCGTTGCGACAGAACAGATGTTTGATGATTATTCTGAGTCAGTAAGTGATCTCACAGGTTTAGCAGTTCCAGCTATGCTAGAATGTTTGGGTGGAGAAATAACCATGAAATCCATTCTTGATAAAACAGTATCATCTTTTTATGAACAGGATGATGAAAGTTCTAAAACTATAAAAAAATCTCAAGCAACAAAAAAATTCATAACCACCTTTTATTCAAAGCTATTAAAAAAATATCCGAATTTTAATGACCCAACTAAATATCATCTGTTGAAAGTATCAGATTTTCTCAGATTAGCTGCCATATATCAAGCGAATGAAATATCATTGATACATAGATTGAAACAAATCAAAGAGTATCATTGGTTTAGTGAAACAAATGCTGGCATATGTTTGGAAATGTTAAAAGAAGAAATCCCAGATTTCCAAACAGCAAATTATGAAGTATTGGTTAAGTGTAGGTTTGCACAAGATGTGACTACTCGAAGAGGAACAGAAATAACAAGTAACAAAAATTTTGTAAAAATAAATGGACGAATTGACATGCTTGGAAAAAATGGATTAATTGAATTTAAATTTACGAAAATCCTAAAAAATAATGATTTTCTTCATTTAGCATTATACGCTTGGCTGTATCATGTGGACTGCATTGAGAAGTTGTTAAAGAGTCCTTCATATGAAGGATCTGATTATAATTTATTCAATCATCCAAATCTAAAGTCATTATTAACCGAATTGAATTACCCATCAAATAAAGTATGTAACACATTTCGACTTGTCAATATTTGTACGGGTGAGATTTGGGAATTAGGTAGAAATACTTCATTTTTAGAATTAAATGAATTAGCGAGGGAGTTAATCACGAGAAAAGTTGAAGAAAATGTCAATGAAAAAACAAATCAAGCATTCTTGAAATCAAATAAGAAAATAATTGAGAATTATGAGAATAAAATTAATAATATGCTATGATATGATCATATGATTCTGTAATCATGTGATTTTGCAATACTGAAGCTGTTATATTATTATTTCATGGAATGAAATAAAGTGATTATTATCGCAAAGTCTGTTGAGATGGGAAGGACTAAAGGCAGGAGGTTAGGACAATGTTTCCTCAATAAAAAAGGTTGAAAAGTGTCATTTCTAATAAATTTTTGATAATTATAATCAACATAAGCTCAAAAAGTCTGTGATTTAATAATAATATATTTTTGCTGTTTAAATACATTATATCATGGTTGGACGAGATAATGGAAAGCTATTAATCAGCTCTTTAATTTAAAAATAATACTTATAATAATATATAATTCAATTAATAATTTCATAATTATGATTACATTATATATTTATATTAATTGCTAAGCAATATATTTGATTGATTGATTGATTTCCGTCTTGAAATATAAGAAATTTACTGTTATGAACAAACCGTCACTTTATAATCCAAATTTGAATATTTTCTGAGGTAAATAGATTTTTCTTTCTTAGTTCCCATAGCTATGTGTTTACTGTTGATTACAGCATATCAACTTAAAATAATATTTATTATCGTCGGATTTCTCTAAACCCACAAGTTGCACGTAAAATCGGCTGCAGCATATTATTGACAATTTCATTTAGAATTTAAGATTCAATCATAATTTATCCAACGTCTCATCACAATATTTTAATGCTTAAATACTGCTGCTATTCCTGACAATATAATATCGTGTTGCTAATTTTCAATATTTCTCCAAAATCTTTTTCTTTTCTTTTTTCGAATGATAAGATAGAGTCATCTGTTATATTTTCTAGCTGTTTATAGTTAACACTTGTTGATTAATTTATTGTCATTATTCATTTATTTATTCATCCATTCAAAGAGAGTTGAAAAAAAGCTTTTAAAAAAATAAAAAGACAAATCCTATATTCTACTGACTTTTTAAACACAAAAACAGTTATTTACCATTATTTACCAAGAACTTAATGTTTAGTCCCACTCTGTACATCATTATTATTCTTATAATCAATGAGACAGCTTTTATAAGGAGCGATAATATCAACTGTATTACAGATTACTTTACATATGATCACTTTTACAGTAATCGTAAACTAGCTGTAGAATTACTCACTGAAATCTGTAAAAATCATCCAACAAAAGTTCATATAGATCAATTCAAATGTAATGAAGGAAATTCTTATGATCCAAAAAAAGCAAATAAAAACAGTAATAAACATATTTCGATTCAATTTAATTCTGAACATACTTTAGTTAGCTCTACTGCATTATCCCATCAACGATATGGTCCAGAATTATCCGAAGACCATGCAATTTTAGGTAACTTATTTCTTCTTTATTAAATTTAGTTTTATAACGAACAATTATTTTTTACCTACTGCATAATATTTGTAGTAAAATATAACGATAATAATTCACGTTTGTAATTCATGTTATTTCTTCTAGGAAGCATTCCATTTATCTATGGCAACACTTCCGAATTTTATTTTATTAGAATACATAATTATAATGACGCAAAAGCAGCAGATATTATAATTGATTATAGCATTGCGAATATTATCAATATTAACTCATCATTAGTAACTTCTAGACTTTTCATTTCAAAAATAATATATATTCCACCATTACTTTTCGATTATAATCCTCACGCAGGACAACATAATATAATTATTACATGCTTTAAAATTATTGGAACAAATAATCGTAGAAATAATATTTATTCAAAATTAGAAAAAATAAAATTTTATAAAAATAATATTCATAATAGCAATAATAGTAATAATAATAATAATAATAATAATAATTTAGTTGAATTCAAAAATACTCATTTCAAAACAATTCATAATGAATTATTAGTATTTGATTCAGCAAAAATTTTAATAAATATTCATCAAACAGATTATCATCATAGTATTGAAGAATTCCGTATTTTGCCTGCCTTGTCAAGAGGTGTTATTATAATATCTGAAATTGTTCCATTAATTGATTCACTGCCTTATCATGATTATATTATATTTTGTAAATATGATGATATTATTACAACAACAATTGAAGTGAATGAAAATTATGAAAAATATTATAATAAATTCTTTGGTTCTTCTTCAAAATTAAATGAAACATTACAGTTTATGAGACAGAAAGCATATCAAGATTTAGAACGATCAGTTTTGAAAATTGTTCAGAAATAATAATAAGAACAGTAAAAGTAGTAATAATAATAATTTTTTTAAGCGCAAGGTAAACTGACAGGTAAAATATATTATAATTGAGTTATCGGTATTGTAGTATGATTTTTAAAGTGAACAATTATCAATCAAATAATAAAATCTTATATTTTTTCGAATATAAAACTCCATTAATTCAATTGAAAAATGTTAGTGTCAGTGAAGTGTAGACTGCATCATAGAAATTAAATATGGATAAAAGCGTTCCACAATAAGATTCCTCTTTTTATAAATTTCATATTTACATGCAGCTGACTTGCTTATTTCATCCAATAATCCAACTTCTACTCAAGTTTTCTTCTCATCATTATTTGCTATTGTTATTTATCAACGCTTAAATTAACTCTAAACTACTTCTTTGAGCTATTTGATGATCGTATTATAGGTTTTGTTTTTGGATGATAATTTGTGAAAAGTCAAAGACTTTTTCACAAATGATTATCTTAAAAAAACCCTATAATACGATCATTAAATAGCTCAAAGAAGTAGTTAAGAGTTAATTTAAGCGTTGATAAATAACAATAGCAAATAATGATGAGAAGAAAACTTGAGTAGAAGTTGGATTATTGTATGGAATAAGCAAGTCCAGCAGCTTTTAAATAAGCTAAACATAGTAGAGAAATAAAACCACCATATAAAGCAAGTATTGCTCTTCCCATTATTGATTCTAAAGCAACCTTTGTTTTTGGTAGAAAATTTGTGAGGCGAAAATGGATCCAGATCGACTATTGAAGTTGATTTTCTTGATGGTATTGAGTCTAGTATGAAGAAGAGAAATAAAACCCAGAAAAAAAATCTAACAAATTATTCAATTAGAATCTGAAACATTGGGAAAATAAAAACAATGTGTGAACCTTGAGCGCGGAAGAAATCATAAAGAACTCTTCGAAATAATAAGCCCAATATTTCTTCATGGCAGATCTATGAAGTATTAGATATGTGTTTTATTTGTTAAAATTAAAGTATTTTTCATTTTGACACAGTCATCGACAGTTTTGTAACCTGGATTTATATGATTATAATAATGGATACATTTATCATTAATCAATTTACTATATTTATTATTATTAAATATAGATTTATCAAACATAAGGCATGGTATGATAATACCATAAATTAATAGAAAGAAAAGTATCAACTAATCTTATTTTGCAAATAATAGAAATAATTTTTATTTAATATTATATTTTATAATATTGATATTTCAATGCTTTAATATTGTAATAATTAATAAAATTTTATAATATTATTATTATAATTTATATATTATCAACAAAAACATTTCGCATCAATTGTGAATAACGAACCACCACCATTACCACCACACGTTCCGTCCACCATCATCACATAACAGCTATTTAATATAATAGCAATACTAGGGCATATTAATTCGATTACAATATATTTATATGATTATATTACAATTTTAATATTTGATAATATATAATATATTATTTTATATAAACATCTCAATTCCAACTTCCAAAAAAAAATCATGAATTTCTTTAATTCCAATAATTCTTCATTCATATCATTCTGAGTAACTTAATTGTTATTCTATTTCATTATCATTATTAGTTTAGTTTTATTATCATTTAAATAACTAAACGTAGTGCCATATATCTCTATGAAAAAAATGTCAATATTATGATGTATTATTATAATAAATCGTAATTATAAGCATATTTATTAGCATTTTTTTTTTTTGAATTATTCATTTATTATTATATTTTACTTCTGATTTATTATTATCAGACTATGAAAACCAAGAAAATAAATATATTTCATTCATTTGATAATAATAATAAAATTATTATAAAATAAAGGATGATAATTAATAATAATACCTGCAATAAAGCTCTTAACGATTGATTTTTTATTAATAAATCCACTGGTTGCTTGTCAACCTAATAATAATCATAATTATGATATAACAAACAATAATAATATTATTATAAGAAAAATTATCTCGATCTTGTTCAGAATTATCACATAAAAATATATACATTTTATTAACTAAGTAGTTTGTAAAGAAATTGTGTTTGCTGGCATTGAAAAATAATAATAATAATAATAATAATAATAACAATAATAATAATAACATTAATAATAACAATAATAATAATAATACCTTATTTTTTATTCGTAAATTAGCTCTTTGTGGTGCTTTAATTAACATTTTTACAATTCTTCGATTATTTGTCATACATGCCACATGTAAAGCGGTGTTTCCTTCCTAATTACATTTGATATTATTATAAAATTATAAGAAAAATTATTTTGTATCTTAATCATCATTCATTAAATGCCACAAAATTATTATTATATAATGTATATATTATATATAATAATCTAAATAATAATATTAATAT
The DNA here is from genome assembly GCA_015144975.1 of Epipyxis sp. PR26KG. Taxonomy (NCBI): domain Eukaryota; class Chrysophyceae; order Chromulinales; family Dinobryaceae; genus Epipyxis; species Epipyxis sp. PR26KG. Next base: position 7,630 of record VKHH01006458.1, read on the forward strand.
TTATTTTTTCGATACCAACAAAAATAGTTTATATAAAAATCAAACTGAAAAATTTAAATAAATATTATTATTATATAGGGAAAGGGTTGTGCATCTATTTGAAATTTTTATGATAATAATTTACCGTATTAGTTATGTTTAAATCAGCATGAGCTTTAATTAGAACTTCCACAGCAGTTTCATCACCTTTATAACATGCCTCACATAATGGCGTATATCCTCGCTAATATCATAATATAATAATAATAATTATATGACAAATTCTAATAAAATTAAATCTAACAATAATAAAATAATAATAATAATAATAATAATAATAATATATTTTTAGATAAAAAATCGATTGGGTAAGAAAAAATCAAGATCTGTATAGTTTTACCGTACAAGAATATGCCGAGTAATTAATATGATAATTATTAAAATAGATTATTATCGATAGATTTACCTTATTTTTTATATTAAGATTTGATTTAAATGATATTAATTCTTGAATCAGTATAATATTACTCTCTTGCACAGCTCGATAAACAGCAGTACATCCATTCTATGAATGAAATAAATGGTACATAATAATAACAATTATCATTATTATTATTATTGTCATTATTATTATTATTATTATTATTCTTAAATATTAAACAAATTAAAAATATAACATGCGTTATTATTATTATTATTATTATTATTATTATTATTATTATTATTATTATTATTATTATTATTATTATTATTATTATTGTACGATGATGATGCTTACAGTGTCTGGTAAATTCATATCACATCCATTTTCTAATAGAATATGTAGTATCTCCAACTGATGGATTTTCACAGCGAGATGAATAGGCGCTTCTCCATTCTATAGTAATAATAACAATATATACATTTTTATATAAATTAAAATTATTATTATTAAAATTATTAAAAGTATATTATTATTATAGATTATTATAAAATTCATACATTTTATAATGTTAGTATAATAATTATAATAATTATCATAAATCCAACAAATTATTATTATAAAATTTGCGTTTGTTTCACCTTATCTTGAATGTTAAGATTCGCTTGGTTCATGATAAGACAATTAATAATAGAAATATTATTATTTTTAATAGCATAATAAATAGCACTTGATCCTTCCTATGATTAATAAAAAAATCATAATAAAATTTTGATGTGAAAGAAATTATTGTGAAGTCATAAACTGGACCAGAATTATCCTACAAGGGCCCAACGTAAATTTGTTGAAGCAGCAATTGGTGGTTATGTTTTTTTTGTGGTGTGTGATTATAATAATTAAGAGTGATACTATACCTTATCAACATTATTAATAATATTTTTTCCTTCAGAATATTCTAATAATAATGAAAGAATAAATAATTTATTATTTCGACATGCTAAATGAAGAATACTGCATCCATTCTAAACAACAACAAAAAATATTATAATAAATCCTAATTATAATGAATATGATTATAATGAATGGAATGCACTATACCTCATCCAAATAATTGAAAATATCTAAAGATTGATTAATTAATGAATGAATTGAATTTGTGTTTTTTGTGTCTTCTTTGACATGATGGACATTTACAATCAAAGATAATAGTTTATATAAGTGACCAGATGACTATAAATAATAAAATATTATGAAAATTAAAATATTCAAAATAGAATATATTATTTTTTTGTATTCAAATCATAAGATTATTACATCAATTATAAGCTTCATTTCTGCTGAATCAGTAACTTGTGATGGAGTATGTCCATTCTAAGAATAAAAGTGAAATTAAATAAAAATATTATTAAATTATTATAGTTTTTCATTCAAACAAAATATACCTCATCAACTGCATTCGTCTTTGCATTAGCTGATATTAATAATTCAGCAATTTTTTCATTTTTATTTACACAACATGTATGCAATGGTGTCGCTCCCCACTGATAAAAATATACAAAATAAAAATATTAATAAAAGTGTTAATAATAATAATTAATTTAATTAAATTATTAAATAATAATGAAGTCACCTTATCAGATATGTTAACATCAGCACCAATACTTATTAATAGTTTGACGCATTCTACACTAGAACTATGGACTAAACGATGCAATGGAGTATTTCCCATCTGAATAAACACGAAAATTATTTGTTACCGTTATAACGATTAATTATAACGTATGTAATGGTTATGTACTGTAATATTAACCTCATCTTGAACGTTAACATTTAATAATGATTCATCAATCCCTGATGTTAATATCTTTTTTAATGTATTAATATCACAAGAATCAACTGCATGCAAGAATTTAGTGTAATTATTTCTTCCAGTCGATGAACTTGTTACAGAACTTCTACTCGTCACAGTAGCAAGCTATAAAATAATATTAGATAAACTATTAAAAATAATTATAGTAATTTTATATCATATTTTATTTCATTTGTCAAAGAAGGGTGATCATAATACTTATGTACTCACAGAAAAATATATCAATTAACAAATATTAGAAATAGATAAACTTAATATAATGATATAATAGCTTTTATTACATCATTTCCAAGTCCTGCTACTGAATATGTATTTAAACTCGATAAATTGTAGTAAGAAATATTATGATCATTGATGTCATCAATACAAATAGATCCTCTTGTTGCAACACTACTAGCGAATGAAAATGCTCGATTTCCTTTCATATATTCATTTTCAAATCTGCTATCTGGTGCTATGGCAATATTCTTGATATACAATTAAAATATTAATAAAATGATTAATTCCATATTATAGCTTTAGCTCTATTTGATTACCTTAATAAAATTAAAAATCTCTTCTTCTGTTGTAAGATCGGAAGGGAGTCGACCATACTAACAGAACAGTATGTAAACATAAAATTAATGTATGACCCAATTGAATCGAATCAATGATTGATAAAAATGAATGTCGACATAATAAAATAACTAATTACTGTCAGTGTCATATATCTTCTTGTTGGGTGGAAAAATAGGAATAATAACGACACATAAAGGAAAGTATCCCACAAATAATTTTGATTATAATATCAAGTTACTGATATTCAGAAGCAAAACTATCAATATGATATAAAAATATGCTGTACAGTAAGAATAAAATAAAGAATACAATCAACTCACCTCATCGTATGCAAATGCATTTGCTCCATTTTCAATCAATAATCTTACACAATTATCAAAATTAGATTTACATGCTGCATGAAGGGGTGACATTCCAATCTAAATCGATTTTAACTATTAGCTTTGGGATTGATATTGTATAGCGTATACTAGTTACCTTATTTGATTGATTGATATCTGCTTGTAACTGAACTAGTAGTTCAATTATGCTACTGTGACCATGCGTAGCAGCTAGATATACTGCAGTGCAACCCGACTATTTGAAATAAAATATTGATGATTCTAATACAGAAGGAAGTAATTATAGTTAATATACAATATATTTACCTCATCCTGATGATTAATATCCAATTTTGTGTCATTTTTAGAAACAAGATCATGGATTTTTTTATATTGATTTGTAGATGCTAGTCTCAATAACTTGTTGTTTCTGTAGTCGGTAAGATTTTTCCGTCGATCGAGAGCTCCCTAATCAGTATTAATACAAGGCATTTGTAATTCAGGAAATCCTTTAGTTCTTATACCTTTCTTGCGAATAAATCAAACATTCCATCAAATACAAATACACTACAAGTCCTACTGGCCTACTGGAATTATATCCTGATTTGCTGTTTTGGTAGATACTTCTGATAAATATTATATCCTGTTTTGCTGTTTTGGTAGATACTTCTGATAAATCTGATATTTAATATTTAATCGATAAATTGATCAATCATACAAAAATCCAAAATCCATTTATATTACAGAATCATCATATACACTATTCATATTGATAAGCGATAAGTTAGAGCAAAATTCAAGTAGGATTCAATACCAAAAACAATAAAACATATCCATAATAATGGATACTAAAAACTTTACACCACTTATTTTAATTAATTAATTAAAAGTGTTTAATTTATTCTGATCGAGGATGAAAGCGTAGAGCTTAAGAGGGCTCTCAGTTCTGTTCTATAGTTCCTCTCTTGTTTAGCTGAATTGACATGATTTGCTCATTAATATATTCATTCATTCATTCATTTAGGAGACACGAATTCGAATTGATTTTGGATTTTAAACATAAATCTCCGATCTGGGAAATCCCAATAATATTTTGGAAATCTGAAATTATTGAATTGTCGTGATTACTGAGATATCTCAGAATGGAGATCGGAGATATGATATGCGCATCCGAAATTTCTTTGCAAATGCTTTTTACAAATACAGTATTCCAGTATTGTTAGTTGAAAATAATGGATTGGAACTTTTAACCGTTTGTTAATAAAAGATGCATTCTAATCAAGATTTATAGGTTATTTTTAAAGGAAATAACTTTAATTTTAACAGTTATGAGTTGGTATTGATGACTTATCAAACAGATATCTTCACATACAAAAAATAAATTAAAGGAAGTCAAGCTGAATATTTTATCCAAGTAAAAATTAAGAAGTTAACATTTTAATGGCATAGAAATTTTTATTTGAAAACAGTAAACCTAAAAGCTACACCGAGGAAATCCTTTTTGAATACTAGACTTTTGAAAATGCATCATTGACTCCAATGGTATTTGATTATAATTCCAAAAATATAACGCTAAGAAACTATCTTCTCTTATGACATCTTATGAGCGATCACTTACCGCTTTGTTGATATCAGGAATCTATATAGTAGTTACATTGAAGCATAAATTAAAATTGATCAAACAATATAGAGGTATACAAATTCCTTTTTGTGCATACCAATTCCGTCAAAGCATTCCATTGATCTACACTTAATGCTATTCCTTTGCTTCCAGGCTTCTCTTCGCCAGTATTTTTATCTTCATAATATTCACGTATATTTACAAAGACTTTTCCTTTGAACAAAGATATTCCAACTTTTCTGCGACCTTCATAAACAATTTAAGATTGATGAAAAGTTATAAATAATATATATTTAATTTACAGTATATATACTGTATAATACTGTATATATTATAAAAAATGGATAATCATACTGTAGGTGTATTTTTTTAAATCGAGGTATAAAAAATTACCTCCAATCGAAAATATTTCCTCCTCATTGGCTGATTTGACTTTTTTATTGCTGTCACCTTTCACAGGCTTCACATCTACAATATTTTCTTCTTCTTCCTCCTCGCTTGCAGATCTTTTCGCAAGAGTTGACATACTGTACTTGAAAAGAGTTAAAATAATAATATTGTGATATTGTCCATAAATTTAAAGATTTGATTGATGCGGATTGTCTTTTCATATAATTTTACAGGAAGAATGCTGGAAAAAGTTATTGGGTGTTGTTTGTTTGTTTGTGTATAGCTTGAAGTAATATCAAATATCAAATAGGCATTTATGTTACAAGTATCTTGCAATATCTTACCTGATTGTTTAAGCGGTTGTAGTAATAACTAATTATAACTTTATAACTTGTAAGTTAGTATAATTGGCGGAATATTCTTCGGCTCCAATTTAAAATTAACCATCATGTCACAAATATCATCATCTTTTTCATAACTTTTTATCAATATTTAGGAAAGACGATAAAACGATAAAACGATAAAACGTGACATTAATTAACGTATCGTGAATTGATATGCCGGTAGTTTTATATAAAACTTTTATTTACTTAATTTACAATTATATAAAATTATCAGCAATTACAGCTTGTAACTTTCGTTATAAGAAAGGAAATGACTACCGATGGTTTGCATTTTGGTAGTTTAAATTGTGATTATAAATATATAAAGTTAGAGTATCTAAATCCTAAAGTTCCCTCCAACAGTTCATCAAATAAACAAATTCATAAAATAAATAAATAGACAAAATATACATACAGTACCGGTACATAAAGATTATTTATTTATTATAACATTATTAATAAAAAAAAGGTCATAACATTATTATTGTATTATTGTTATTATTGTTTTAACTAATGTAGATAGAAATTAAGTATAGTATTTCCGAACTACAACACAACTGAACTAACACTAACGATGCGTGCATGCACATACATACCACATACCTGCATACCACAGTATTTATAGTAAAAAATAATGAATAATGAATAATAGCTTAGTAAAATAACGTGCACTGTAAGATGCATTGTGCATATAATTCCAGTGTTTCGTATCGTATTTAGCCGCAACTATTGAAGAATCTTGCAATTGTTTCAGTAGCGTAGCTATGATGAAGGCAGCAAGACATCTTTTCCATGCTTCTTCAAAACGTTTATTTTCCGTGCACAAACATCCATATTCGTCATTACTACTCTTACGGCATTCTAATACAGGATTTAGACACAATGAATTACTAATCGTTAACTATTTCATTAAATTTGGTCGAGGAAAACATGTCTTACATGCAAATAAAAATTATGAAAATATGATGAAGCTAATTGACAATCATCAAACCAATGAATTTAATTCTGAATTGCATCAGCTAGCCAATCTGCATTCATTTACTTTAAGTGAATTTGAATCAGAAACTATTGCTGCAGCACTCGTTAATTGGATACCACATTTATCATTCAGTGAAGCGATGGATTGGCTAAGATTGCTACCGAGTATAGGTTTTAATTGCAAACTAAAATATCAAAAAATGTTTTTCTTGGATTTGTTCAGTGCAATTATCAATAAACTGTATGCTTTACCAAAGATTGAACAATCTGCGAATGTTGGTGCAACTCTCCTTTCCGTAAGTTTATGGAAAGCCAGATGGGGAGATCTGATTTATGAAAATAATGAACTGGTCAGTCGTACTCAAAACTTAATGTTAGATCATGAAGAGAACTTTCAAATTTCAGATGTATCGCTTATCATGCATTCGTGAGTAAAAAGATTATCTTCTATTTGAATTATACTAAGTATTGATTATAATATGTTTTAGACTGACTGCTATGACTGCACTTTGGTCAGATTTTCCCCGTAAGGTACAAAAATCTCTTATTTTTGGCTTTATTCGTCATGAAGAACATATGACTGGTCAGTTGATGTCAAACATGATGTATTCATTGAACAAAATGAATTTAAAATTCAAAGATTTCGAACAATTTAATTCTATTCAGAAAATAATGGTTCGGGTAATACATGATATGAATGAACAAGAATTAGCCAACACTTTGTTTGCGTAAGTCTTAATTTTATTAAATATGAAGGAAATACCAAGTATTATTTTTATTTTATTATTTTATATATTTTATTATAAGCAGTAGGATATGATATGACTTTGAAATTACTAAATGTTATCATTCATTGTTTTTATATTTTATAATTGTTAAGTCATAGAATCTATTTCCAACTAACTCAAGTTTATTCACGATTATTTTTATTTATCAATATTTGTTGGTTTAGTCTTGGAGGTATTCGTGTTAATTGGAATAACCTTCAATCAGATATTCGTCAATGTATTTTATCATCGTTTGGACGAGAGATTGTGAACATGACTGGATCAAGTGTTGCTTATAGTATCAATGGGTTAAGCAGAATGGGCTTGGAATGGAAAGAATTTTCAAATGATGAACAAATTAACATCCAAAATGCAATTAGAAAAGAAGCAGATCAGTTATATTCCCCACAAATTTCATATATTATTCATGGGTAATTGTTGTTCAGCTTATTTTAATGCTGGTATTTTATGCATGATTTATTTTGCTTATTTTATAGACTTGGGTGTATGAGTACCAATTGGGCACATATTAGTCCAGATACTCAGACTTGCATTTTGCGTTGTTTCCAAAGAGAATGTGTGAATTACATGAGTAGTTTAGAATTAACAATAAGTGTCGCAGGATTTAACAAAATGAAAATGTTATGGCTACGTGATTTTTCAACGACTGATAATATTGCAATAGAGAATTCTTTGATTAATAATCGTAAAGCTTTGCAAGCACAACAATTGTCGAATATTATTCATGGGTAATCATTTTAATACTTTTTTTGCTTGCTACATGTTAAACTTAATCTTAATTGCCGGTTTGATTATTTCGTATTTAAAATCTCCCCAATGAATATTAATATTATAAAATAACATATATTTTTTGAGATGTTATAAAATGATTTTTTATTTGTAATATAAATTAATTATAGATTAGGTTCAATGAAAGCCCTTTGGAATTCACTTCAAGAAAATACTCAGAAGTGTATATTGTCAAGTTTTAGAGAGTTATGTGCAAAAGATATGACGGGACAAGGTGTAGCTACTATTATTTATGGTTTTAGTAAAATGAAGATGAATTGGGATTTCAATTTTTCTTATGAAGATAAATATAATGTGGAAGATACTATAATAAGAGTTCAAGACGATATTAATGCACACTCGATATCAAGTATAATTTCAGGGTAAGAATAGTAATTATTAATCATTTATTATAACTGTTGTTAACTATTTGATGTGAACAATAGTACCGCAACTTATTTTTAATGAGATTTTAGCAAATTAATTTAGTTTATAAATAATTTCAAAAATTTTAACACAATAAAATAATATCTTTTTTCTAATGTAGATTTGGCTACATGAATGTTCATTTTGCAAAACTTGATCAATATTTTCAAGATTGCATTTTGTCATGTTTAAGAAGAGAGTATCTGAATCTAACTCATCAGGGTGTTTACAATGTTTTCAGTGGATTATATGGAATGAATATAAAATGGAATGAATTTTCAGATGCTGACAAAATAATGCTTCAAAACATGTTTCTCAATGTGAAAGACAAAATGGCTTCTTTTCAAATAGCGAATGTAGTGTACAGGTTATAAATTACATGATATTTAATAATTATTATTATCTATAATAATAATATTATCTATCTTCATTTGTTCTCTGTACTATAATCTTATCAAATATAAGGATTCCTTATCCAATAAAGTATTTATTTATCAATTATTATTATTTTATATTTCATACTATTTCTATCCCTCATTTCATATACCATAAAATCATCGCAATTATTATTGAGAAATATTTTGATTGTGTTTCAATGTTATCATAGTTTTGGTAGAATCATGACACCATGGACCGAACTACAGCATGACGTGAGAAAAAGTATCCATTTCTGTTTAAAAAAGGCATATGTGAACATGAGATCATCCGATTTATTATCCATTTTATATGGATTGAATAAAATGATGGTTGATTTTAATAAAGATTTCTCATTTGAAGATGGATTAGCAATTCAAAATGCTGCACTTCAAGTCATAGATGATTTCGATGAAGTAGATGTAGCTAATATGATATATGGGTAAGCATGACACTGCATCATCAGCACATTTTTATTGTATTTTTTCTGTCCTCCACTGACATTTATTTCAAACGCGGTTTGTTTTTCGAAAGAAATTATATTTTTTATTTTAACTAAATTTCTCATCCGATAATACCAATCGTGTCATAATATAAATATGCTATATCATTATTTCCAACTATTTTATATCATTTCATATCAATAATAATGTATTATAGTTTTGGTTTGACTTTTAAATGGGATAAATTGCAATCAGAAACTCAAAATGCGATCCTATTGAGCTTTAGAAGGAAGATTTTGAAGAATATGACGTCTGAGCATGTTGGAATGAGTTTTGTCGGATTTTATGGAATGAAAGTTATGAAAAGCGATTTCTCAGAACTTGACATCGATGCGATTCAACAAATTATTGTTAGAATGAAGGATCATTTTACTCCAAAAACCTTTACTTCGATCGTATACGGGTATCATCATAATTAATATTATCAAAACAATATTACATGTTCTTATTTATAAATATCTATTGTCCATAATTTTTTAAGGTTAGGAGAGATGAATTTTAAATGGAATGATCTACAAGAAGAAACAAAAAGCTCTATTATGTCATGTTTTGAACGAGTGTATAAAGATATGACTGGGCAAGGTGTATCAAATACTTTTTACGGATTCGGCAAAATGGATTTAGAATGGAATAAATTGCCAAATGAAATTAAACTTGTGATTGAAAATGTGATCGTTAGAGTGAAGGACATCATGAGTGAACAAGACGTAGCAAACTTGATTAGAGGGTAATTTATAATAATAATAATAAAGATAATAATAATAATAAAGATAACAATAATAATAATAATAATAATAATAATAATAATAATAACGCAATAATAATAATTTAATAATGATCATTATTTGTTTATTTATGGTACATGGGGTGCTTGATAAACATGATGTGTTGTAAAAAATGATGAGATCTAAATTAACAAGTCGGATGTTTATCATTTCTGTGATAAATAACAATAGTTTTACTCAATACTATATAAAATTGATAATATTAAAATTTAATTTTTTTCTTAATATTATATTATCATAATATTGATATTATTTTTAGACTTGGTGAAATGAAGGTTCCTTGGAATGAATTAAATAAACATACAAAAAGTTGTATATTATCATGTTTTAGAAGGGATAGTGAAATGAATATGATACCATTGGGAGTGTTTAATAGCTTTATGGGGTTTAATAGAATGAATATAAAATGGAAAGATTTGTCAAGTAATGATCGAAATGCTTTTCAAAATGCTATTGAACGAGTAATGGAGAAATTTGTTGCTTATGAAATTACATCAATTATATTTTGGTAATCAATTATTATCATATTATTTATATTATAATTAATAAAATGAATAAATGAATGTATGTATTATTATAATGCAATCTACTGATGATGATTACGAATTATTATAATTTTATCCTCAAACTATGATTATCATTCTTATGTTCTTATTCATTATTTTCAATGCCAACAAAACAGTTTCTTTATATCAAGCTGCTTGATTTATAAAATGTATTATCATTATTATTTATTATTATTATTATTATTATTATTTTAATTAATATTATTATTATTATTTATTATTATTTGTTATGATTACAGGCTTAGTTACATGGATATCAATTTCAAAAAGGATTTATCTGCACCTTTTCAAGCATGTATCAAGGGAGGAATTTCTAAAATTCAAGAAAATCAAGTGTTGTTACAGGGAAGAGATGTGATTCGTTTTATTCTTGGATGGTGTAGAATGCATTTAAGTTGGAATGATTTCAGTGAATTAGAACAAAATAATATTATTTCCATTATCGCTTGTATGAATCAAACACATGATTTTAATGCATCACAAATCATTTACAGGTCATATCATATTTTATCGTATTCGATTATTATTATAATATATGATTATTATGATATTTCGCCATTTTATGGCTGATAAGTTTGAACAAGAAAATTTAATATGCAATTATCATTTTAAACATAATCTTATTATTATTATTATTATTATTATTATTTACATATATTATATTTCGTAACTTTTAATAATTTAAATATTATATTTTAACACATGTATTATTTAAGATCATTATTT